>JANEYF010005770.1:3740000-3927500 GCA_029963845.1 Rhamnusium bicolor
CATTTGAATACTGTCTACGACAGGTTTTTTGAAATCGCACGGCATATGAAAAATTGATAGTTATGTAGGACATATAAATCAAGTTGCAGTAACATTGAAAGTGGCAGGAATGCGACTGCTCAGTGTCGTAACAGCCTCCTAAAAAAATATAGCAACTTTTAAAAGCATTTCAAAGCAGACGTTCATGTCATTTAGGAATCTTTTTAATTGTAGTTGAAACGTAATGGATATATTTGCGGTAATATCATAGTTGTGTGGCTAACACACATTTTGCTTTGGTCTTCAAAATGTATCACGCCACTGATATAACATCAGAGCGGTTTCCTTTGTATTGGAAAAGCCAAGTTATGCGAATATATGGTTTCATATTTATTAAAAATTCAATACTAACGCTCTCTAGTGAGAGGGAAGGTTCATTCCATCTGTATTATCTTTTATCATGTTTTAACACTAAAAAGAACTCGCAGCGCATTTATTTGGCCTTAATAATATCTAATCGGTATTCAGTAATAATTTTAAAGAATTTCTGCTACTTTCAAAAATTATTATTATAACGAACGATTTATAATTATTCTAATTTTCCCAAATAACATAAAAGATAGATTGCAAGTAGGGCTATTACCCTCGCAATCTCTTAAATTAAACAAAATTTTAGAAAGGGTGGCGTTGAAATTCGTTGCGGCATACACACACACGCCAACATTTCGCATTAATCTACGCATTGGTCACGGGTCTTAGTGTGAGATTTACTTTTTAATGTTCCACGGTGGTTTCCAATCAAATCGGGCTTACAATATAACTGCTGGCCGATACACTTAGCTTGGGGTCGGGGAGTTCAATTCAACGGTCCAGCCCAGCTCTGACCACTGACACAACCACGGATTTAAACGGATCAGCTGTACAGTATTATTTAACTCGAATCGTCCTCGGGGAATAAGAGCCGAGATTAGATCATAAATCTGCATAACTATATGATTTTACGAATGATAGTTATTATATTGTTCTATTTACTGATACGACAGTTTATGTAAATATATTACGGCAAGTATATGTATGTGTGTAGGTCACTCAAAAAAATCTGACATATTATTGCTTCATATTTATGCATTTCTAGAAAAAATTTATAATAAAATAATTATTGGGTATTACAAAAGCATTCTTTCAAATCTAACATGATAATAATAATAATAAATACCTATTGATTTTTATATTTTATATTGACATTCTTATCTGAATGTGCTAGTATAAACGTTTTAGGCATACCTATAATGAATCAAAAACAACACTTCCAATACATTTTATCATAGAAACTATTGAAACAGCTACTCAGTCTAGGAGCAAGAACCTCATTGAATTAAATAACGGCGTTCTTAGTATTAGAAGCACAAGAATATTAAGATTGAAAAAAATATTAACTCACCAAAAAGAAAAATTTTCACATTCAAAAAAATAATTGCCTGCTCCCTGGATTACTGATGTTATTAAATTTATGATGCGTCTTAGAGATAAAGCACTTTCTAAATATAAAAAAGTTAAAACTGCGGCTGGCTGGGATGAGTATAAATAAACATCTTAGAAATCTTGTCACAATGTCCGTTAGAAATGAAAAAAAGCTTATTTATCATCAATTTAAAATCGATCCTAAAGGATTTTGGCGAACCTTAAAATGGTTAATGACTTTTTAAAATGTTATGTCAATAATATATCTCCTAATATTAATAATCAATTTGTCTTTCTGTAGTTACGGAAGAAAAAGTGGAAAAAATTATTTCAAATATTAGATCCAATTCAAAAGGAGTTGATGGGATTGATATAAAAATGATTTCTTTTCTTATACCATATCTCACTACTCATATCACATTTATTTTAAACACATTATGTATATTGTCTAAAAACATTTCCGACACAGTGGAAATGTGCTATGTCATCCCTTTCGTCAAAACTAAGAATCCAAATCAATTTTCACACTTTAGGCCAGTGAGTATTTTACCTGTCCGTTCTAAAATTTTAGAAAAAATTACTCATGAACAATTAAGCTCATTCCTTTCTAACGATAATGTTTTACCTAGTACGCAGGATGAAGGTAAAAACGCATGCCTTATTCTGCTTGATTATAGAAAAGCCTTTGATACCCTTGACCATGATATACTGTGTGCTAATGTTAAATATTTTGGATTAAGCCCCTCGTCTTTAGATTTTATTCATAATTATTTCGTTAATAGACATCAGCGGGTAATATTGGGCAATGAAATGTCGAATTTTAATACTTTAAGTAAAGGTGTGCCCCAAGGAAGTGTATTTTCGGTTTACACGGCAGATTTTAGCAATTATCTGAAACATTTCATGACTCACCAGTATGCAGATGATATCCAGATCTACCATTCATTTAAATTAGATAATATAGAGCTATCTAAAAAATTTATTAACGAAGATTTGGAGCAAATTTTCAAATTTTCGAACTTTCATGGTCTCAAATTAAATGAGTCTAAAACCCAAATGCTGATATTTGGTAGAAATAAAAATGAAATTATGGATAGCGATAACTTCAATATACATATAAATAATGTCAAATTAAATTTTGCCGGTGTTTGTAGAAATTTTGGATTATTATTTGATAATGACCTACGCTTTGAATATCATGTGTCAAATATTCTTCAGAGAAGTTATGTGAAACTACATACTTTTTGCATATCCAAGGAGTTTCTCTCTGTGGATATAAAGTTAAAATTGTGCGATTCCCTCATCTTATCATTGCGTGCATACTGTGACATAGTTTATTGGCCTGCTTTAGTGTATGAGGATAAGGAGAGTCTACAAAAGCTTTAAAATAGTTGTATTAGGTTTTGCTATGGGCTTAGAAAGTTTGACCATGTTTCTTTGTATTGCCGTGTAGCTGGATGGTTTAAATTGGAGCAAAAGTTTTTCAAGCATTTATGTAAATTAGTGTATAAAATCAACAAAATACAGCAACCAGTTGTTTATCTTTATAATAAACTTATTAAAGGATCTGACATTCATCAAAGAAGCACCCGTCATAAAAGTTTATACAATGTTCCCAAGCACACACTGCCTTGTTTCTACGTTCATTTAGTTATAATGCCGTCAAGGTTTTCAATTCCTTGTCTCCTCTTAGAAAATCATGCTCGACTGTCATGACGTTTAAAAAACGTTTAAAAGAATTTATTAATAATTCTCTTCTGTTATAATTTTTGTCATTTATTTAGTACAATTAACTGAATTTATGTTTGGTTTCTTACGAAACATTTTGGAAATGATTGATTTTGTTCGGGGGGGGGGGCACTGCTACTGGATGACCAGGGCAGCATGTTCGGAATGCTCTGTATATATCTTGGACTGTTGGGCCCTAATCGGGGGTTATTGCAATGAATATTGTACTCATTGTAATTGCCCTAGGTGGGAGGCCTGGTGTGCCGTGGTATGTGTGGAGTACAGCTATCAGCAGGCTGTCCTTGCAACCTGCCATGCCCTTCTTGGCACCACGCTGTTCGTGTATCTGCTGGAAGACCGGATCAACAGACCTCAGTGTCCTAGCATACAAGATACGTGTAAATATCTTGTAGCAGGAGTTGAGGCAAGTGATCGGCCTGTAATTCCTCGGGTCGGAAAGATCTTCCTTTTTGGGGATAAGCACAGTACGTCCCTCGACGAACCAGTCCGGAATCTGCTGCCCTCGTTCAACCATGAGTTGAAAACTCGCACCAGACGGCGGTGAGTGGAAGGAAATTTCTTCCACCATCAGTTGTTAATGCCGTCTGGGCCCGGGGCAGCGAAGTTCTTGGTACCAACATGTGCTTGTTGGACTTCATCCGTACCGATTGCCGGGCACACTTCTTCTGGCCCTTCAAGGTGTCTGTGATACAGAGCCTCTAAGTGTGCAATGGATGAAGTGTCGCTATTGAATGGATGCGTCGTTTCGTAGATTCCCTTCCAGAAGGTTTCGACATCTTCTATAGTCGGCGGATTATCTACAACACGCTGTGGTTCTTCAAAGAGGCGAGAAGGATTCATACGGAACACATTGTTTTGTTCCATACTCCTCACCCGCCTCTTCAATGTTTTCTTTATCGCCATGAGCGCTCGGATCCTATCTAGACAGTGCTGCTTGATGGTAAGCATCACTGTCAGATTTAGAGTATGGTGTTGACGTCTTAATCCGGCTGCTATGCGCCGGATTCTGGGAGTAAAAACTCTACCAGTCGTCTTATATTCCACCACACTCTGGATCCGAGAAGCGTGTTGTCTGGCCGACTGTATCTTGCCTTCGATTTTTTTGTATACGCCGCTTGGCTTTCTCGACCCCGTGATTGGTTGACCTCTCACGGGGGACGAGTTGCATCGCGGCGTTATATACGGCACAGTTGATTTGCCGTATACAACGTCCATTCTAGCCAGGTCCTGTGGCTCTAGGTTAGCCCTGGTGTTAAGGCTAACCCTCGTCCTTAAGTCTACGTCGGTGAACTCTAAAGGGTGTTCTCCATCAGCTGATAATTGCCGCGGTAGGACTGCGGCTGGCAGTTCTTCCGGCTGACGGGGTGCTTTTACATAAACTGTCCTGAGCAGAAAGGATACTTGATCCCTCAGGTGTTGTTGAGAGAAGGCGCGATGCTCTGGATGCATTTCACACCAAAGTGCATGCAATCGCGCCATGTGTCCCCTTCGCTCAGGTTCGCTACTCTCGCGGCAGGTCAGCAAATCATCCCGAAGTTCCCTCGTCCACTTAAAGCGTCCATGTACAGTTGCATTGGCACCGTCCGTTTTTTTTTTTTTTTTTTCGGTTGCCCGATGCTGGACAGTCCTCCCGTGGCCTCCGACGCCTCACGGGAGTCGCGCCAGCACATTAACCTCAGCCACTCCCCACATCCCGCAGGGTTAGTGACTGTAGGCTCCGGAATCGTGTACCCTAAGCAGACGGAGGGAACCCAGAATGACCGCCTTCTGCATTTGACCTGCCAGCCACTCGGCTGGTTTTTGGCAGGCCGGTATGATCTTCAGTTCCGAGAGCAGCGTAGGCTTTATCCCTCCGAGTACACCGATAATAAGGACGACCATTTTGACCGAGTAGCCTGGGTACAGCACTTGGAGCTCGTACCGGAGATCGCGATATTTGGTCCGTTTTTCCTCCTCCTTCAAGGTGATGTTTTTCTCCGCAGGTGCCGAGAACTCGATGACATACATCACCTTGAGTTGATGGTCGAGGAGGACTATGTCAGGCTTGTTGGCTTGGATTAGCCTGACAGTCGGAAACGAGTAGTTCCAGTAAATCCGGCATTTCTCGTTCTCGACAACGGACTCAATATCTCCGGGGACGTAAGGCAGCACTGGTGTCTGGTCTACCCCATACGAGTGCCTTAGATGGTAGTATAGCACTCGTAAAGCCGCGTTATGTCGGTGGATGTAGGCCGAAATCGCATATATGGGGCATGCAGAAAGTAAATGCATGAGCGATTCCGGCGCCTGATGGCAGGTCCTGCAGTTGACATCAGGAACCTCTACACGCCACACGCGGCTACGGTAGACCAAGGTGTTGATAACACCATCTTGGCAGGCCATAATGAATCCCTCGGTCTCCGACTTAAGCCCTGCTGACCTTAGAAAGGCGAAGGTCAGTCTGGTCGATAAACCCAGTGTTTCGATGTTCTTATAGAATACACCATGCTGGGGTTTATCGACGTGCTGCCGAAACAGATTTTCCTGTTCGGCAGCTCTAATTCGGGCTTTCAGACGATTTGGCTGAAGTTCGGTGACTGACTCAACATCAGCACCTCGCCGGCCTCCTCGCCTGATGTCAAATGCGAGACCGAGTTCATCTGCGGCTCTTTTTGCTGCCTTGAACAATCCTGCTCCCACTCCTACAGTTTCGTGATGTTTTACGAACCGCAAGAGGGGATCTGAGCTCCTGAGTATGTTACATGCCATACTCAGTACTACTCTGCCATGCGTACACTCCAGGCTCAAGAGTCCTCGGCCCCCCCCGTTGACGTGGGAGGTACACACGAGGAACGGACGATCTAGGATGAATACTTCTGTGAATATTCATCATCTTGCGGGTATCTCTGTCTAATTGTCGCAGCTCATCTACCCTCCACTTTACTACTCCGAAGGAGTAGAGCAGAATCGGAACGGCAAGCATATTAGTTGCAGACACCTTGTTCTTCCCCGAAAGTTCGGAAGACCAAATCTTTCGGTGGCGGTGTCTGTACTTGCCGCGGAGAGAATCTTTTATTTGTGATACTTCCTGGATGTGCCTTTGTTGCACACCCAGATATGTATAGGTCTCTCCGGCATCCAGATGTCTTAGGATGCTTCCGTCTGCGAGCTGCGCATCTTCAGGAAATTCCCCGCATCGTCCTCTCTTGAGGTGGACGACTGCACATTTGTCCAACCCGAACTCCATACCAATTGCCCGCGTATATTCTTCGACCACCCTAAGAGCGTTTTGTAGTTCACGCTCTCCGGAGGCATAAAGTTTAAGGTCATCCATATAAAATAAATGGGTGACCTTATGCCTCCGGTCGCTGGGTGGCCCACATTGATAGCCGCGGGTTTGGCGGAGCCCAACAGACAACGGCAGCAGTGAGATGCAGAAGAGGAGAGGACTCAGGGAGTCACCCTGGAAAACTCCTCTCCTAAATGCCACCTGCACTGTCGTGACCCGCTGTGCACCTGATGTTATGGTGAAGCGGGTCTTCCAGAGCGGCAGCAGCTGTTCTATGCATCTCACTAGTGGTGCTGGTACCGCAAGACATTCGAGCAAGTACAACAATAGCTCATGTGATGTTGTATCAAATGCCTTGCGATAATCAATCCAGGCCATCGATAGATTCCGCTTGTATTGCACAGAATCCTGTGTAATACAGCGGTCTATCAGCAGGCTGTCCTTGCAACCTGCCATGCCCTTCTTGGCACCACGCTGTTCGTGTATCTGCTGGAAGACCGGATCAACAGACCTCAGTGTCCTAGCATACAAGATACGTGTAAATATCTTGTAGCAGGAGTTAAGGCAAGTGATCGGCCTATAATTCCTCGGGTCGGAAAGATCCCCCTTTTTGGGGATAAGCACAGTACGTCCCTCGACGAACCAGTCCGGAATCTGCTGCCCCTCGTTCAACCATGAGTTGAAAGCTCGCGCCAGACGGCGGTGAGTGGAAGGAAATTTCTTCCACCACCAGTTGTTAATGCCGTCTGGGCCCGGGGCAGCGAAGTTCTTGGTACCAACAAGTGCTTGTTGGACTTCCTCCGGACTGATTGCCGGGCACACTTCTTCTGGCTCTTCAAGATGTCTGTGGCATAGAGCTTCGAAGTGTGCAATTGCTGGAGTGTCGCTATTGAATGGACGCGTCGTTTCGTGGGTTCCCTTCCAGAAGGTTTCGACATCTTCTACAGTCGGCGGATTCTCGACAACACGCTGTGGCTCTTGAAAGAGGCGAGAAGGATTCGTACGGAACAAATTGTTTTGTTCCATACTCCTCACCCGCCTCTTCAATGTTTTCTTTATCGCCATGAGCGCTCGGATCCTATCTAGACAGTGCTGCTTGATGGTAAGCATCACTGTCAGATTGAGAGTGTGGTGTTGACGTCTTAATCCGGCTGTTATGCGCCGGATTCTGGGAGTAAAAACTCTACCAGTCGTCTTATATTCCACCACACTCTGGATCCGAGAAGCATGTTGTCTGGCCGACTGTATCTTGCCTTCGATTTTCTGTACACGCCGCTTGGCTTTCTCGACCCCGTGATTGGTTGACCTCTCACGGGGGGACGAGTTGCCTCGCGGCGTTGTACACGGCACAGTTGACTTGCCAGATGTCTGCATCTTCCGGAATTTCCTCATCGATGACCACGTCCATTCTAGCCAGGTCTTGTGGCTTTAGGTTAGCCCTGGTGTTAAGGCTAACCCTCGTCCTTAAGTCTACGTCGGTGAACTCTAAAGGATGTTCCCCATCAGCTGGTAATTGCCGCGGTGGGACTGCGGCTGGCAGTTCTTCCGGCTGACGGGGTGCCCTTACATAACCTGTCCTGAGCAGAAAGGATACTTGATCTCTCAGATGTTGTTGAGAGAAGGCGCGATGCTCTGGATGCATTTCGCACCAAAGTGCATGCAATCGCGCCATGTATCCCCTTCGCTCAGGTTTGCTACTCTCGCGGCAAGTTAGCAAGTCATCCCGAAGTTCCCTCGTCCACTTAAAGCGTCCTTGTCCATTGCGGTCGTTGTCATTGAGACGTTCCGGTGAGGCCCCTCCCACTTGTCTCTGACCCCCATCCGATTGGGGTCGGTCGTGAGGGGCCCTTCTCCTTAGGTTGTATGGAACCAGAAGGGAAAGGGGTACTAGGTGGTTAGCCTTGGTACCACCCCGGCCGGCATTTGTCAGGCATGCCCGTCATTTTTTTTTTTTTTTTTTTTTTTTTTTTTTTTTTTTTTTTTTTTTTTTTTTTTTTTTTTTTTTTCGGTTTCCCGATGCCGGTCAGTCCTCCCGTGGCCTCCGACGCCTCACGGGAGTCGCGCCGGCGCATCAACTACAGCCACTCCCCACATCCCGCAGGGTTAGTGACTGTAGATACCAGAATCGTGTGCCCTAAGCAGACGGAGAGAACCTAGAATGACCGCCTTCTGCATTTGACCTGCCAGCCACTCGGCTGGTTTTTGGCAGGCCGGTATGATCTTCAGTTCCGAGAGCAGCGTAGGCTTTATCCCCTCCGAGTACACCGATAATAAGGACGACCATTTTGACCGAGTAGCCTGGGTACAGCACTTGGAGCTCGTACCGGAGATCGCGATATTTGGTCCGTTTCTCCTCCTCCTTCAAGGTGATGTTTTTCTCCGCAGGTGCCGAGAACTCGACGACATACATCACCTTGAGTTGATGGTCGAGGAGGACTATGTCAGGCTTGTTGGCTTGGATTAGCCTGACAGTCGGGAACGAGTAGTTCCAGTAAATCCGGCATTTCTCGTTCTCGACAACGGACTCAATATCTCCGGGGACGTAAGGCAGCACTGGTGTCTGGTCTACCCCGTACGAGTGCCTTAGATGGTAGTATAGCACTCGTAAAGCCGCGTTATGTCGGTGGATGTAGGCCGAAATCGCATATATAGGGCATGCAGAAAGTAAGTGCATGAGCGATTCCGGCGCCTGATGGCAGGTCCTGCAGTTGATATCAGGAACCTCTACACGCCACACGCGGCTACGGTAGACCAAGGTGTTGATAACACCATCTTGACAGGCCATAATGAATCCCTCGGTCTCCGACTTAAGCCCTGCTGACCTTAGAAAGGCGAAGGTCAGCCTGGTCGATAAACCCAGTGTTTCTATGTTCTTATAGAAGACACCATGCTGGGGTTTATCGACATGCTGCCGAAACAGATTTTCCTGTTCGGCAGCTCTAATTCGGGCTTTCAGACGATTTGGCTGAAGTTCGGTGACTGACTCAACATCAGCACCTCGCCGGCCTCCTCGCCTGATGTCAAATGCGAGACCGAGTTCATCTGCGGCTCTTTTTGCTGCCTTGAACAATCCTGCTCCCACTCCTACAGTTTCATGATGTTTTACGAACCGCAAGAGGGGATCTGAGCTCCTGAGTATGTTACATGCCATACTCAGTACTACTCTGCCATGCGTACACTCCAGGCTCAAGAGTCCTCGGCCCCCCCGTTGACGTGGGAGGTACACACGAGGAACGGACGATCTAGGATGAATACTTCTGTGAATATTCATCATCTTGCGGGTATCTCTGTCTAATTGACGCAGCTCATCTACCCTCCACTTTACTACTCCGAAGGAGTAGAGCAGAATCGGAACGGCAAGCATATTAGTTGCAGACACCTTGTTCTTCCCCGAAAGTTCGGAAGACCAAATCTTTCGGAGGCGGTGTCTGTACTTGCCGCGGAGAGAATCTTTTATTTGTGATACATCCTGGATGTGCCTTTGTTGCACACCCAGATATGTATAGGTCTCTCCGGCATCCAGATGTCTTAGGATGCTTCCGTCTGCGAGCTGCGCATCTTCAGAAAATTCCCCGCATCGTCCTCTCTTGAGGTGGACGACTGCACATTTGTCCAACCCGAACTCCATACCAATTGCCCGCGTATATTCTTCGACCACCCTAAGAGCGTTTTGTAGTTCGCGCTCTCCGGAGGCATAAAGTTTAAGGTCATCCATATAAAATAGATGGGTGACCTTATGCCTCCGGTCGCTGGGTGGCCCACATTGATAACCGCGGGTTTGGCGGAGCCCAACAGACAACGGCAGCAGTGAGATGCAGAAGAGGAGAGGACTCAGGGAGTCACCCTGGAAAACTCCTCTCCTAAATGCCACCTGCTCTGTCGTAACCCGCTGTGTACCTGATGTTATGGTGAAGCGGGTCTTCCAGAGCGGCAGCAGCTGTTCTATGCATCTCACTAGTGGTGCTGGTACCGCAAGGCATTCGAGCAAGTACAACAATAGCTCATGTGATGTTGTATCAAATGCCTTGCGGTAATCAATCCAGGCCATCGATAGATTCCGCTTGTATTGCACAGAATCCTGTGTAATACAGCGGTCTATCAGCAGGCTGTCCTTGCAACCTGCCATGCCCTTCTTGGAACCACGCTGTTCGTGTATCTGCTGGAAGACCGGATCAACAGACCTCAGCGTCCTAGCATACAAGATACGTGTAAATATCTTGTAGCAGGAGTTAAGGCAAGTGATCGGCCTATAATTCCTCGGGTCGGAAAGATCCCCCTTTTTGGGGATAAGCACAGTACGTCCCTCGACAAACCAGTCCGGAATCTGCTGCCCCTCGTTCAACCATAAGTTGAAAACTCGCGCCAGACGGCGGTGAGTGGAAGGAAATTTCTTCCACCACCAGTTGTTAATGCCGTCTGGGCCCGGGGCAGCGAAGTTCTTGGTACCAACAAGCGCTTGTTGGACTTCCTCCGTACTGATTGCCGGGCACACTTCTTCTGGCTCTTCAAGATGTCTGTGGCACAGAGCCTCGAAGTGTGCTATTGCTGGAGTGTCGCTATTGAATGGACGCGTCGCTTCGTAGGTTCCCTTCCAGAAGGTTTCGACATCTTCTACAGTCGGCGGATTCTCGACAACACGCTGTGGCTCTTGAAAGAGGCGGGAAGGATTCGTACGGAACAAAGTGTTTTGTTCCATACTCCTGACCCGCCTCTTCAATGTTTTCTTTATCGCCATGAGCGCTCGGATCCTATCTAGACAGTGCTGCTTGATGGTAAGCATCACTGTCAGATTTAGAGTATGGTGTTGACGTCTTAATCCGGCTGCTATGCGCCGGATTCTGGGAGTAAAGACTCTACCAGTCGTCTTATATTCCACCACACTCTGGATCCGAGAAGCGTGTTGTCTGGCCGACTGTATTTTGCCCTCAATTTTTTGTACACGCCGCTTGGCTTTCTCGACCCCGTGATTGGTTGACCTCTCACGGGGGGACGAGTTGCTTCGCGGCGTTGTACACGGCACAGTTGATTTGCCAGATGTCTACATCCTCCGGAATTTCCTCATCGATGACCGCGTCCATTCTAGCCAGGTCTTGTGGCTTTAGGTTAGCCCTGGTGTTAAGGCTAACCCTCGTCCTTAAGTCTACGTCGGTGAACTCTAAAGGATGTTCCCCATCAGCTGGTAATTGCCGCGGTGGGACTGCGGCTGGCAGTTCTTCCAGCTGACGGGGTGCCCTTACGTAACCTGTCCTGCGCAAGAAGGATACTTGATCTCTCAGGTGTTGTTGAGAGAAGGCGCGATGCTCTGGATGCATTTCGCACCAAAGTGCATGCAATCGCGCCATGTATCCCCTTCGCTCAGGTTCGCTACTCTCGCGGCAGGTCAGCAAGTCATCTTTTAGTTCCCTCGTCCATTTAAAGCGTCCATGTACAATTGCGGTGTCGTTATCGTTTGGACCGTCCGGTAAGGCCCCTCCCATCTGTCCCTGACCTCCATCCGACTGAGGTCGATTGTGAGGGGCACTTCTTAGGTTGTAAGGAACCCATAGCAGTAGGAGTACCAGGGTGGTTAGCCCTGGTACTCCCGGCCGGCATTAGTCAGGCAGAGTTGCCTCTGCCTGTCCAGGGTGCACCAACGTGGAGGTTGCCGGTCCTTTGCACCCCATTATTATTATTATTATTATTATTATTATTATTATTATTATTATTATTATTATAAAAAAATGAAAACCTCTAGTCCGATATACGTCTACTTTCATTCTTGTGAACTTATATATTATTATCATGTTAGATTTGAAAGAATGCTTCTGTAATACCTAATAATTACTTTATTATTTTTTTCTAGAAATGCATAAATACGAAGCAATAATATATCAGAATTTTTGAAACGTATGAAAAGAATGGGCTTATTTAGGTTAGGTTAGATGTTATGATTGTCATTATGATTACCGAAGTTACAATAAATTGATCTGGATATTGTCTTTCAATATAAAATATCAAAATAAATATGGCAAATGTTCATATTTTGAATTATCTAATGTAAATATTTTTATAAATAATTTATACGCGGACTAGCCCTCTGATGAGTTTTTTAATCTTTAGTCACTCTGACGGTTACGTTACAGTCATTTCTTCAAATTCTTTTGATCATTTTAATACTTTCTATTTGGTCCTGAGAACCGAACATCTTTCTTTTACACCAAAACACTGCGTACTATACTTGACGCATGTTTCTTCAACCAAGATGGCATCATCTGGAGATGATTAAAACATTCGAGATTTAGTCATCTCCCAATATCAACTTGGTTGACGAAGCGCACGTGGTGTGTAGTGTTGGGTGATTTGACACTTGTGAAAACTGCTCCAATGTCTGTATCTGTTTAATTATTTGTATTCACCAATAAAATACATACATACAAGTATATTTGGTATGTTACGAATAATTACAATAAGCGTAGTGTATAAAAATGATTAGATATAACGAATAAACTGACAATTTTTGTTCTTATTTTAGCTTTTTGGCTTTACCAAACTAATAAAATGTAGTGTATTTATTTAAACATAAACACCACAGGTAATACAACCAGAGACACGCCCAATATCCAAGTATGCTGGAATTAATTTTTGTTTCCGAAAAAAATCGTAGTCCCTTCTGGATAAGATGCAAGTATCATTTCTGCTCGACCACGGAGCCAATAATGTAATGTATAATTTATGTCTTCGTTTATATAGAACAATTATATACTATTTACAGCTACTGTAAATTCGTTTAGCTAGTAGATAACATTTTCAACAAAAAAATTCTTAATCTATTCCTGAACATTTTCAGCGATTTTGCTGATTTGATGCGTATTTGAAGTAGATTATATTGATATGTGTTCCAGCACGTTACGGCGCTTTCTCTCATAAAAAGAGTATTGTTTTTTTGTAGATAGGGTTATTTCTTCCTCTTGTCTGGGTATGATGATTATTACGATTTATTATTATTTTCACAGATTTTCCGTCCATTGCAAGGGTTTATCAACTTACACTTAAGAATGTATAGTAGTAAAGGATGACGACCAAGTTAACGTAATTTAACTTCGAAAATTGTGGCAAAATTTATTTGTCAGGGACACAGAAGGAAAACATTCAGGTTGTTGAAATGTTGC
Source organism: Rhamnusium bicolor (assembly GCA_029963845.1). NCBI lineage: Eukaryota > Metazoa > Arthropoda > Insecta > Coleoptera > Cerambycidae > Rhamnusium > Rhamnusium bicolor. The sequence continues at coordinate 3,753,606 of JANEYF010005770.1, forward strand.
TATAATAATCAGTATAATTATCTAGAAAAAAAAAAAACATATGATTTTACAATTTTATTAGTGGCATTTAAATTTGATACCGAATGAAGCACATAGTCGGCGCTTAATCCAAGAGAGGTCAACTGTGAGGTCCGCGCGACTTGATTCAATAAGATACCTCGCACTCGACCTTTGGTCCGCCTACCCGGCCGGTCATCTCCTTGTTTACATAATGACTGTCGTTTAGCCGGCCAGCGGCCTGTGTCCCTTTTATTTCACCATATAAGTGTCCCAGTGCTGTAATCGATTCTTCAATAATGTCCGTTCGGTAGTCTGTTCTGTCCAACTACCACGGCCGTCTGACTATATATTGTTATACGTATAGCCATCCGCCACGCGGACCACTTATTTTTATTAAAAACGATTTACGATTTACTGTTTGCCTTTTTCAAACTTAAAATGACTTCAATTTGTTTTGTGGACCCTCACAAAATGTCTGTAATCTGGTTATATCATTACTACACACGATTTTAGAAATAATTTATTCATTCAATCATTATTTGAAAAAGCAAACGGCGATACAGAATTTTCTAATGTATATGTTTTTATTTTCATATTATTTAAAGAAAAAGGGCAATAATTTATTGAAAAAAAAATCAGCGGGACTTCCTACTCCATTTTTAATGGATTTCTTATACTAATTCCTCATTTGTAATCCTTTGCATGATGATTTTGCCAAATTTATATCTCTTTCACTTCAGCCAAAATCATTCATACATTCATATCTGCTTTCTCTCAACCTTCTTACCTTCTACTTTTTTTGTGACCATCATCAACATGTATCGGAAATTTGAGCTTAAAATACATAAGAAAATACTGTGAAAGATTTGTCTCATTTTCATTGTTTCTTCATGAGTTTCTCGTATTTTTAAATATTTAAAAAAATATTTTTCCTCATGTTATTATTTTGTCATTTAATTTCACTTTTAATTCCATACACGTATTTTTTAAAAGGTATAGGCTAATTCGGATTGTGATCGACTAACTTATTATTAATATAAAAACAAAGTAGTAAAATCCCAAAAATATTTTCCTTCTTCAAATTCAGTGGATTTTATTATGTTCATATTTTTAAGTTCACGCTAGGAAAGAGTGAAAGGTGATGTGCTATAAAAAGAAGCCACTTTGGAAAAAGTTTGTATAATTTGAGAGAGAAAATTATACGGAGATCGATAAAAAATTAAAATAATACAGTTCAACGCTACTATATGTGCTAATAACAAGGAAAAACATTGTGGAAAATACGGTTATGTCTAGTGATAAAAATAATACAGTAACTTCAGATCAAGAGTTGTTTAAAGTCGGCGATAAAAGAAGGCAATTTTAGCCGTGGATATATAGTGAATACCGGTCGAAGGATCAGCATTACAATTGGAAATTGAAATGACGCTATAAGTTTGGGGCTTATAGCCACAGTAATAGGACATTTACAGGTTGATGGTGACGGCCAGATGGGCCCTTGCAGAGAGATAGGGAGCCAAACCTACCAGAATCTACGCTGACCGACGAACACCATCATTACGACCACAAACCACTTCTTTCCTACCAAAGTACCCTTTTGTTTCTTATTTAATGCATTCCTAATGCGATTCTCTACGGACATTAGAAAACATATCGGCCAAAAAATTTGAGTTCCGATTCGGAAATCGATTATTATTCTTACCGATTAATAAAGTACACACACATAAACACACATAATAATACTTAAACAAGGTCATTACATGAAATATTAAATCTGACTACGTGTTTTTGTTTTTATGAATTTCTCTAGTTACGTTAATTACGAATGTATCAAAATAAAAATATTTTTTTCTTATTTACAGCCCAAACGATCAGGCTAATAATTTCTGGGATGTTGAATAATTTTAATTTATAGCCTCAGATCACTAAAAAGTATATTTATAATGTTAATAATTTTAGTGAGTATGGAAATTTATACATGTTTGAAAACGATGTACAATGTACGTGTAATCTAATACCTTAAAAATTTACCGAACACCGTAATAAAACCTAATTTTACTTCTCTGTGAGGTATTTGTTAAGTTAATCCTTGCACACATTCTTATATCGTCAAGGGATGCGTGATTCACCAGTTATGTTGTTATAACATTAATACAGTTAGTAATGGGTATTAGAGACCCTAAAAACAGGTTAGGACATACGTGGTATTAGTGATCTATTTTATGTTGCGATATTACGACTGTTGCTTTACTGTGGCTGTATTGCACAACAGATTTGTATTAGGGTCGTGTCCAATATGTCGCAAACATTAAGACAATAAGCTCGGATCTTTATCACAACTTATTGCGTTATCTGATTTATAACAATATCATCAATAATTACAGAAATGCATCGTAGGAAATATACACTGTGTGTAACAAACTGTGTGCAAAATTAATTATCTCCGTTGATACAAAATACAAAAGCCCCAGACATGTCGATTTTTAGTTTCAACCGCACATATTTTGGTACAGAAAATTGAAATATTACATGACATTTTGTGTGGTAACTTCATCGAGTTTTTTAAATGGGACCATATATTTTTTTAAAACGAGTTAAATTCTCTATTTAACCAAATGCCATGTGCCAATAAAATATTAAGAGTCATACAGAAAAAATAAAAATGAGGAATACAATGACAATTATGCATCTAATAAAATAAAACTACAAAGAGGCGTTGTTGTTAAGTGTTTCACATTAAAATTATTTATTCAGTTGGTTTAGATGAGAATATTAGTCATATGAGAGTATGGAGTGGGCGCCAATGTCCTTGGCTGTGCTTGGTCTAGAAAGAATGACAAGAGTAGAGCAGGAATATTACACTTTATCCCTGACGCATCGCTGTAGACTCGGGCTGAGCCTCTTTTATCGTATATGCCCCCTGCAAATGTAGACGGTGTGGGCCATTTCGACAGACTTCTCCTCGGACTGAGCCTCTTCTCTCGTACTCCCCCTGCGAATGTGGACGGTGTAGATGATTTCGACAGAGCTCTCCTGGTCCTGGTTCAATGGACCCTGCCGGCCGGGTCTTGATGTTCGTTCTTCGCCGACATGTCTTTACTCGCAAGAAGATCATTTGTCACGAGCGCAAAGTGATAAGTGCCGCATTCTGTCCAGGTGGGATTTGACTGATGGATTGTAGGACAACAAATGTCGTCATACTGCCTGGCTCGTCGCGATGGTCGCGCGCCTCGGCACGGTTTTTACGGTCGATCGATCCCCTAGATTGTAGGAAATGCAAGCAGGTTGAGGCAGTCGACCACACCGGCACTTGCGGGGGGGTTCAGTTAATAGAGTGGAATGTCGTATCTCTTCTAAGGCCTCTGCTTTTTCTTGGCTGAAACAAACAAACTCGTATTAGCTGGCTCACCCGTTGTCCAGGATTTACAGTTTCGATCCCTTATGCCAAAGCCTTGACTCATCAGGTTCCTTAATGTGATGACAGTTTTCCACACCCCTAGGTGTGTTATGATTACTCAGAGTAGTCTCCTTGAGAAGCGAGGATGTTTGGTACTCCAGCTTTTCTGATGCATACAGGTGAGTCATCTTCCTATAGTCATCGGCTGTTGCGGCGAAAAGAATAATGATGTTTGCGATCCCAGGTAGGCGGGGGTCTTTTACTTGTGGCGATTAGCCTCGTAAAAGGCTGTTTCTATTTTCTCTTCACTCCAGGTATCCTTTTGGTAAAATTCACTTCTCGCCAGGTAGACGCTACACTTGGGTGAGGGACGTAACAAATAGGCACATCCACACATTATGGGATCTCGCACTTGTATAGAGAATTTGTACAAAGAAAATTTACATTCATATAAAATTCAACATGCGTACAAGCTAAATAAATAGACCTCGATCGGCGAATTTAGTTTTGTGAACAGATGTAAGAGTTGTGTAACAATAATGACCGATTTGTAAACAATATTTTATTTTCGTTTGAGGCTACATTTACATTAAACGGACCGGTAAATCGCCAAAATTGCAGATATTGTTGCAAGAAAACCTCAGCGACCCCAAAATTTAAACGAATTGACTGCGTAGTCAAGACTAGAGTTATAGGTCCTTTCTTTTTTGAAGAAAATGTAACTGGTAGAAATTATCTACAGTTTTACAAGAGGTTTTAGCACTTGTATTAATAGAAATGTATGTTCATAACGAATTACCGGATGCTTTTGGGACTTTGATTTCCAGCAAGAAGGCGCACCACCACAATTATGCTGTTCTTATGTGTTTATATTACAATGAAATATTTCCAAATTGCTGGATTGGCAGCCAAAGAGCTATTGAATATCCAGCAAGGTTCCCTGACCTTACTCCAATAGATTTCTTTTTGTGGTCATTTCTCAAATGTCGCGTTACGTAAATCGTCCTCTTAATAATAACTTAATAATAAATAAAATGACCGGTTTTGATCATATATATTGATCTTCTTCGGAAACAATTATACACGCAGCCAGTAGACAAAGTCGATATGGTAAATAATTTTTCACATTTATACAATTACACATTTACATAAATATATATTTTTAAATAACCAATAAATATAAAACAGCGAATACTTTACACTATTACACAGAACGATGATTGTTCTGACAAATAGTGTAAAATACTTGCGCTGTTTTATATTTACGTTATGTTTTTGTTTATTTTTTGTTGATTTTAATTTCTCTAAATGTGTAATTGTATAAATGTGAAAATTATTTAACATTTTAGATTTCCCTACGGGCTGGCATATATATATATATATATCTGTTATTGTCCAAATGATTACCCACTAATTTTGTCGCCATACTCATTAAAAAAATAAGTATCCATCATGCGCCTGCTTTTATAAGAGAAGAAAATAATAAGAAGCTTTGGAGATATATAATAATTCTATTACTTATGGAGATGTTATGAGTGAAAATATAAAGAATTGTATTCCACCCTAATATATAAGAGTATGTGTCACTACTGGGCATTTATCCGAGAGTGGAGAACCCTCAAACATAAAACATCTACTGACCGTGAATTTATTCCTTAAAGCATTACACTTGGCTAATGTATTTCTTCTGTTTCAATGTCAGAATAAATATTACTTTATAAATATTATAGATATATTTACACACACCACATATATATATATATATATATATATATATATATATATATATATATATATATATATATATTATATATTATATATATATATATATATATATATATATTGTGGCAAATGAGTTACTTTGTTCGTCCCATTCCCTACTGGCATTAGCTGTTCAATTATGTCCAATTACGTCTATAGATTACATCTCTGGTCCTGGAGTAATCCCAAAGAAGTTGTAAAAAGAACAGAAATTCGATTTTAGATGTTGAGGTGAATTTGGGGGAAGGTTGTGCGATTATGATGTTTGTAGGGGTAAAACGGCGGCTTTTGGTCGTTCCTCGGTGTTATCGGACAGTAATGGCAACATCAGTGTGTGTCGTAAATGCAGCTGATGCTCAAACGATATTCTTGCTTGACCCGCGAGCCCAATCAGTCGCTGAATCATTTATAAGTTTTATTTTGCCTTCATCATTTATGAAGCATACCAGCTATGCAGGTTGTCTACTGGAATTATATTTTTAACTTGTGTTCACTCAGCCAGTAATTCGTGACAAAAACCTTTCAGTATAATTATCACAGCATAATGCAATTAAAAGATAAAAAAGGGAATTCTTAATTTGGTATATATAGTGCGTCTCAAAAAAAAACGCACGGAATTTTTATTTTATGAAAATGAATCTCGTTTATAAATTTGGTCGTCAAACTGACAGCTGTTATTTACTTCAGTCTAAGATCTTTGACATTGCTGTAGTTTGTAGTCATAGCCAACTTTGGTCGAAACGTTAACTGTTTCCGAATAATCAATCAAAAATGTTGCGCTGGAGCCATAATTTTCGAAATATCTAAACCAAAATGTCGTATGACATATAGTTTTTTTTATGAACATAATAACTTGACAAACGTCTTTTGATAATCAGAGAATGATTTTTTAAAGACACTTCATAGTAACTGAATATTGAATAGTGCAACGGATTGCTTTAAACAACTCTACTTCATACAGTCGCATACCTTTTAATTTTTAATTAAAATCCACCTCCTACCGATAATAAAATTTAATTACTGAAGATTCATCGTCTTGTTCTATTAATTGCCGTAATACCTCTACTTTATTGGACATCGGTAATTGATATGAAAAAATTAAAGAAAGCATATTTCTCCAGAAAAGACAAACAATCGAACTTGCTGCCAAAAAAATAAACACCTTGTACATAGGTATCAATAGTGATGCTTCATACACTCAAGTCATAGTATTATAACGATTATTTGAAGTATGCGATTGAGTGGTTCCGGAGATATTTCGAAAAATATGATTCCATCACGATATCTTTGGTTATTACGAAGAAACGGTTCAATGTTAAATTTTCGGCAAAAGTCTGTATCACAAACTAGTAATATTTCGAGTTGTGTTCTGTCTATTCCAGCAGACTAATGTAAGGGGGGACACCCTAAATAAACATGCACATTTTTTTTGCCACATATCTTATTACGTATTACTATAGTATAAACACGTTATCTTTTATAATGTAGTAGTTTTTATTCTTATAGTATCGACACAAACACAGTTTGATATGAAGTGCCGTCATCAGTGGGTTTCAGTGAAATAACCCCGTTCCCACAGTCAGGTGATCACTGATCATCATGATGATCATCCAGCATTACCTCGTTCGACCAACATTAGGTAAACAAATCATATCACCAACTGAGACTTTTTTCTCTCTTTCTCATCTGTTGCCGCCACGAACCACAAGCCGTTATATACAAGTTTTATTTAAAATAAATTATCATGTTCTGTTGCGGGGTATATAGTACACCGTAACATGGTTGGAATGTTATCAAAGGTGCTTATAGACATTCAACAGAACATAATAACGTAACCCCGTCGCGTATCAAGTGTGAACGGCACTTCGTAACACTGCAATACCTTAACATCGCAACATCATCGTCCCATCGTTAATTGTCGGTATTTGGGCGTCGCGTCGCTTCAAATATATGATACGCACTCACATTGCATCATTTATTTGAATGTCTGAACAGTATTGCGCAAGAAAATATCGTTTAGTCGGACGTAAGTGACGCTCACTATACACAGTTCTACTTGTATATAATTGCGTAGAACTATATAGGCTGTCATGTCCATTGTACGTGAAACAATTACATAAACTGACGACATTATGTTCGCGCACATGATACGCGGCGATGTTCTGTACACCTCGAACCCTCATCATACCGTAACATCGACGCGCAACAGAAAATTGTTACACGACAGAGTTACATTACTATGTTCTGGTGCATGTCTATACGCACCTTAACAACCATCCGCAGCATCCGAAGCAAATTTATCTTTTATTTTGTAATTTATCTCACCAAGATGGTAAAAGTAAAAGTCACAATTACTTACAGTGGTTATTGATTTGATTATTGAAAGATTCCAACTAAATAAAGAAAATCGGTTCGGTAATGTGATGGAAAATGACGTGTCCATCTACCCAATGGTGGTTGAGTCGAAGTGCCTGCGTCATCTTTTGAAAGGGATAAAAACTATGGATTCCCTGTATCTGTGACGTGAGCACGATAATGAACCATACCCCATTATAAAGTGGAGATTTGGCAAAATTTCCAAGTTAAGTGTGTCAACTTTTACACAAGCACTGATGGAGATGACATCAGCCTCTCTCCTACTGTCTGTGATCTAAGTGATTGTAAAAACAAGCAAATAATTTAGGTGATTTACTTTCGCGTTTTGTCCATTTTTAATAAGGAGAATACTACGATGACTTTAACATGTCTACCAACAAAACTTATCGAGTCTAAAATATAGGTACTCTAACTACCAAATTCTAAAATTACGATAAAAAGTTATTAAAGAATTTTTCGTAAACATTACATGCACTGCTAAATATTATCATCTAGTAATTATTATAAACTTATTTGATCAAGTTAAATAGATATAATATTGTTTGTGGGAACGAGTCGCCTCTGAAAGTTAATAAACCTCTTCCTTATTACAGCATTGTGAAAACCCACCTGATCACATCTCCGACTTAAATAAACTAATCAAAGTTATCTGCCCACATCACCGCGGGAACATTCTATTTTTCTTGGTTCCACTTATACGAAAAGAATGTCGAAACTGATCTTTCATAAATATCACAACCAGGTGATATACTACGTGTACATCAACAATTTTGGTACAAGCAAGAGAGATGTCTTTTATATATGTATGTACGTATATACGATGTACAACGTACGTAATTCAAATTCTTTTATTTTTATTACGATATCAGACAAATCAAATCCATACGATACAAATACAAATCACATCACCATCACATATCTTTTGGTAGTAAATTAAAAATTAAAAACAATTATTATTTATTTGGACATTAGACATTACTTTCTAGTTGGAGTTAACATTGATAAATCGCCCTGAATTTTCCTATAGAGACCTATGTACATATAACTGTGTTCTTACATGCAACGTAGGAGATATATCTTTTGGCCGTTTTGTTATGCTAGAATTTAATTTTAAAAACTTCACTAAATATCAATAATTCTCATTAAACATTGTATACCTAGTTATGCAACTTATATTAATAGATCAGGAAGAGTAGTAAATTAAGTCTTAATAATTCACGATGTGTTAAAATTTTGGTTTTAAGTGACCGGATGCATTTAATTTAACACTGTTCTTGTTTGAAGGGGCATGGAATCCTTATAATAATTATTATTAGAAGCGTTGGGATGTCACCGGAGGGCACAGAGTATTTTAGTGAACAGGATTTGGCTGTGTTTGGTGAGATTGAGGTTGGCAAACAAGCCTCGGGGTAAGCTATAGTGAGATAGTCGCCTGAATGCCAACGCTTCATAAATAACGTGGTCTTGTCTGTACGTATATTAAGAATGAATCATTACCTTCCTTAGACTTACTCTATTAACGCAACGGAATGTTAATATAAGTAATTATTCTGTTTTAATTTTAATTTTTACTCTACTGGTGTTTTAGAAATTAAAAAGGTTGGTATTGTTTTTTTTTAATCACCCAGGTTAGTTACTTGCTTTACAAAACAAGCATTTTTAGGAGCAACTGCAGTAAATATTTCAATACTGTTTTGTTTATGCAATAAGTGTTAATAAATACAAGTTCTTGTTGGTTCATTTTGGAATTTGAAAAAAGAGTTTATTAGTTCCTGCACAGAAAAAAGTCTACTTATATCGAAACGGTTGAAAATTAAAATTTGATAAATTCAATGTTGTACCTACTGGTTTTTGTATTGTTGAAAAAAGATAACATAAATGAAAATGGCATCTGGTTGCGATGCGACTTAACCAATTTCCAACGTGGCTCGGTCGGTACGGTATGGGATACGGTTGCAACCTGTAGCCGTTGGATTTCCAAGAACGGGAGCACGATGCACAAAAGATTATTCAAAAAATGATGAATTGTAATTTATTATTTAAAGCGAAGTGATGCCTGTGTATATATTACCATGGCTTGAAATCGAATTCTTATCTTCCTCGCGGTGTTGCCGCCTGCAATCAGTAACCGCGAGACAAAAAGTAATACAAAAAAAAAAAAAAAAAAAAACAAAAAACTGTCTACAGTAACAAGTCCTTATGGGCAAAGAGAAGGGAGGAACAAAAATATAATATCAATTAATTTGTTCACCTTTCTAAAATACAAAATAATTAACATATCAAATAACTATATACAGGGTGTTCGGCCGAAACATATATATTTCTAGAAAAAATAATAAAATAATTATTGGTTATTATCATGAGCATCCTTTTGCAGCCTAATGTGATAACGATAACAATAATAAATAGGTAGCTGGAGTTTCTTACATTACATACTGTCATTCTTATTTGACTGCGCTAGTATAAAAGTTTTAGGTAGATAATAAACCATTATAAAATGTAAATATTGTTGCCGTTATCTTATTATCTTATCATATTATGTTTGAAAGGATGCTTATGTAATACCAAAGTAATACCCAATAATTATTTTAATATTTCTTTCTAGAAACGCATAAATACGAAGCAAATAAAATGTTACATTTTTTCTTTTATCTACTTGTTTAATGTTTAAATATGTTTGAATTTTTATTTTGAATTGACAAAATATTCTCTTCAAGTGAATTATTTTGTTTATATAAAACATCGATTTTCTTGAAATAAACAAATATTTTTATTTCGTTGCATGAGAACCGTAAGGGTCTGAGCGACATTTTGCTCAAAACAGAGATTTTTATTACAACCTGCTGTAAATATTTTTGTGCATCTTTGTGGCTAGGAAATTTCACTACTGAATGATTCATGATGCCATAAACTTCATTTTCATATAAGTAATTATTTGCTACAATATATACATACCTATGTTTTTCGTTACTATTTGAAATCACAAATAAAGATCATTCAATTTTACACGTTTTCTACCGTCTCTTTAATAAATAAAAATTACTAAATTTTATACTACAATTTGCATTTTTTATACTACAGTGTGCTTTACAGATGCATATGGGTTTTGGATAAATTTAAACCATTCTACATTATCATGTCAAGCAGATACTAAATTACCTCGTTCCATACATTCCACATTTAATAATGGAACCAAAGTGACTTTTCTAGAGACTATAATCTTAAATTCGTTCTCCTGTAACAACGGTGAATTGTTACTTAGAACCATGTAATTCTCATGCGACGATTTCTAAATTTAAGTATAACTTGTTTCGTCTACATAATATGTCTGCATATTTCAAATGAAAAAAATTAATTAATTAATGAAGACAAGATACACTAGAATACTAGAACCAATTAGGACTATCGTTCCGTGTAAGTGTTTGACATGTAAACGTCTCATTGTTCTAGATTTGCTCTCTTTTAGTAACATGTATTAAATAATGCAAGTGGACAATTTTTAAGCTGCTGCGGCCCAGTTCTTTAATCCAGTCTTCGTATGCTGCAACATCTCAACATATTTAAATTGGTCTCGAACTGTATAAGCAGAGCCTTTGAACTGCGCTGGCTTCAATCTACGACGATGAATTAAGAAAATTACCATGTAGCTCTTATTCTCGATTAACTTTTTTTATTTCTCCATCAAAATAATCTGCTTAATTATATGTAAAATTTAATTTGGATTTTTTTTTTCATTTATCCTTTTAACGTATGGGAAATAGTAACAGGCATTTCTGCATTTTAGAACATAATCCAATTTTTATTTTAAAATATAAACTAACAATAAACCAATAAAAATGCACGCATAGGTCAATTTTGATTTTTAAAAATACACTTAATATTATGGTTTTAAAATTTTTAAAATCCTGTTTTTGTTGAGTAATGACGTTATTGATTCTTTTTTTTTTAAATGACAGTGGTATACAATTTTTCATATGCTAGATAAAATTTTTTTAAGAAAAATGGCTTTCGACAACGCAATATTTATTCGAAAAACATTCTTAGAAAATGATTTTAAATGTTTAAAATGCTGCCCCGGCCTCAAATCTATTTTAAACATTGTTAATAGTGTTTGGCTGAATTAATCCTAAACTGGTGCCCGATTCTGCCCTTGAGATTCTCACTATGGTTAGGTTTATCGGCATACACCTTGCGTTTTAGATATCCACAAGAAAAGTCAAGAGGGATTAAATCTGGTGATCGCGCTGGCCACTATTGCTTCTCGTTTTCCCATTCATCTATTTGAAAAGGCTTGATTCAGATAGGCATTAGTCGGGTAACATGAGGCGGTATTACGTTTTGTTGTGTCAGATGTTCGGGGCACTGTTATTATTACATTATTAGTACACCACTATATTTTACATGTCTTATTAACGAAATATAATATCAACCGTCTCGTTTGGAATTTACAACGAAACGGTCTCTAAATCTTATCATAGTCTATCTATCTATAACAACCCTTATATAATACAAAATATAAGTAGTACAGCGACGTACACTCGACCATCCCGTAACTGTCGCTCGTCGTCGCAACGACGAAATATGATGAGAATATACCTGTAAGAAGAAAAATACGTTAATGATGATTTCGATCCATTTATGGGAGAGTGCCGTTCATAGGTCACGTACTTCAATTATATTGTCAGTAATATAGAAGATAATAGCCACAACAAAATAAATATAGTTGTTAGGTAGTTTCAGAAATGAATTGAAACACCGTTATTATTAGACCGTAAATACCACCGATCCGGTGTAACTTTAAGGTCATCACGCGACTCTGGCGTAACTGATACCAACACACTCTATGTAAATACCACCATATCGGGTGTAACTGTGTGTAGATATTACCACAGCCGGTCTAATTTTATGTAAATACTATCACAGCACAGCGGGTGCAACTGTATGTAAATACCAGCACAATGGGTATAATTGTATGTAAATACTATCACAGCACAGCGGACGTAGCTGTGTGTAAATATCACCACGGCGCGGCGCGGCGGGTGTAACTGTATGTAAATACCACCAAAGCGGGTGTAACTGTACGTAAATATCATCGCAATGGGTGTACCTGTATGTAAATACCACCACAGCGCAGCGGGTGTACCTGTATGTATCTGAACTATAACTGGAGCTATCGCTAGGATTGGCATGTCTTTTCTTTTTATTTAACGAGGCATTTTTCTTCACCAGTTCGGATGTTAGGTGTGCGGGGCACTGTTAGTATAGTTAGTGCCGAACTGTATTTTACACATTTTATTACCGAAATATAATATCAACCTTCTCGTTTGAAATTTACAATGAAACTGCCTCTATATTATAGTCTACCTATAAAAACCCTTACATGATACAAAAGATAAAATAATAAAGTGACGGTTACAAGGACGGATCCAGGAGCTCACTAAGGGGTGAGGGGGCACTTGACACAAATATGGAACAATACCTAATATGAAATGCCAGAAATGGTGTATAATAAAAAAAATACGGGCGTTTTGAGAACATTAATTTTTTTTATACAATTTCTATGAAGCAAAGCAGTATTAAAAATATGGCAGTGTGTATTTATTGGAGAACGTCCGATTTTTGAATTTTTTTTTTCCTAATACATATACTCATTTTTACCGGATGAATACGAATTTCGAGTCAAAAATTTCCGCTCGTCTATACTTTTCGAGATAATGGGGCTTTATTTAGGACTTAAGGTAATACAATTATAAGAACAATGTTAGAGAGATGGCGACGTTCGATTGCTCGTTCTTCCACGCAACCATCTATATAATATAAAAACTAAATTAAATAAATATCTAAATACATAAATAAATGTATTAGACCAAAACATGGATACAATATAATGACAACATGACAACATAGATTTATTGCAATAAAGTAATTGAGAACAAAAATTTAAATTATAACTATATATTTTTTTTACATTTTTTCGAAACTTCAACAGGCTTTATTATAATTCTTCGCAGCATTATAAGAAAAACACCTTTGAAATTGTGTACTTCTGTGTTTGGGAACAATATATAAACCACAATGTCTAGTATTGCAACTATGAACGTTGGAACCTCTTAACAATTTATCAAACAGATATATCGGTTCACTGTGTAAATTTATCCTAAAAGTTAGACGTGACAAATGCATCATAAATCTTTCATGTAACTTAAGCCATCCTGACTCCGCAATTTTATCAGATACATGATCGAACTTCCTTAAAATCTTGAGTTATCATCAAAGTAAATACCCAAATTTTTGCATTCCTGCTTAGGAGTTAACAGTTGGCCATTTAAGGAAATATTAAATAAGGGATTATTTATTAGTAAAGTGTTATCTTTTCCAAACACCAACAATTCAGTTTTCTTTTCATTCAGAACCTACTTGTGAGCTCTCGATACCTCAGAAATTATTTTTAAATCAGAATTAATGGAATCTATAGTTGTAGCTAATTCACTAGTGCCAAAAGAAATATAAACTTGAGTGTCATCTGCATATTGATGAACGTTACACATTTGTAGAAAATCGCTAAAATCAGAGGTATAAATAGAAAATAAAAGTGGACCTAAAATGCTGCCTTGTGGAACACCGACAGTAACAGATTTAAAGCTAGATATTTGACCATTGTTTACTATACGCTGATATCTGTGATTCAGGTAGTTTTGGAAAAATAAAAGAAATTGAAGCTTTTTACATAAAATTTGATGGTTCAACGTATCAAATGTTTTACTAAAGTCTAGCAGGATTAAGCAGGTATTGTGGTTTTTATCATTCGCTCTAAAGATGTCGTCTGCAACGTGCAGTAATGCAGTGGTGGTGCTATGATTAGCTCTGAAACCTGATTGAGTAGATGATATTATATGTTCAGAAATTAAATAGTTATTTAATACATATTCACAAGTTTTTTAGTTTATTATATCTATAGATATTCCATTTTACTGAAATAATTTACGGCCCGTGTGCACTACGGGGATGAGGTCCGTAAAAGCAGCATGTTCCTTCCGCTACCGCGCCGGCGGGAATGTTCGTATTTTATTATGTAAAAGAAGTGCTGCTATTACGACCCGTACCCACAACGACAATACTCCTTCTTTGCCCAAGCTACCAACATGACGGCAAAGAATCCCAAAGTTCAGCCGATAACCTGCAAAACAGTTTGGACATTGTATTATATTTTGTTGCATTTTTCAACGAATATTGCAGCGAATATTATTAAAGTGAATGTGTTCGAGTATTTAAAAGCATTCAAAGAATCCCTATTGATATTAATAAACTAAAAAATTTGCAAGTAAGTTCCGCAATAGGCAGTGGGAGAATAGGGCACTTTGCGCCACAATATTTCGAAATGTCGGTGTCAGGAAAGAAATTCAAAAATCGGACTCACTAATATGCAACGTTACCAAAAGTATTTATGTTTTCGAAACAAGAGCTATGTGAATTTTTGAAAAGTTATGTCAATACCGTCTTCCACTGACCGAACTGGGGCTGTCATAAATATGCTCTAGTGCAATCCCAAGGGAATAGGAGTTCGATCCTCGATACGTATTTTTTGCGTTTGTGGTGTGGAGTGTAGGGGTTATATGTCACGGATTCACGAGGTTTTGGAAGTAATATTAATAATTCATTAAAAATGGCCCAAGAATTCAATGTAAATTTTATAACCCTTCGATTTTTGGCAGGTGTTTCCGTGCACATAAAATGAAATTTTCGTCATCTTCACCACAGAACAACTACAGTGTTTATTAAACCCTGCCCCTGATCTTCACTTTCACTACTGCTGGTTAAAAATGAACTGATTGCGCAGCAACAGCTTTTTTCCTTTGTATATTTTCCGCCATTTTTTTATTGCACTGGCAGCAGCGCGACCGCTGAAACCTCGCGAGAAACTAAAATTGCTGCTCTAGTTTCCCACTGGAATTTAAAAACGTGCCCTGACTTGACCAATGGAATATAAATGTTGCAGTTGTTTTACCAATTGAAATGCTATAAGACTTTTCTTGATGGCTCAAAGAGGGGGGGGATTGCACCCATTGCACACATACACGCACACGAACACAGCAAGGACTAGAATCTAAGGCCAAAAAACCTAGAGCAAAATAAAAAGATGATGTCATATCAAAACCCATCTTCAGCGTAATTCTTCTAAATGGCGCCCTTTATTTATTTTCCGTTATTTGAACACATTTTTTTCGTTTTTAACCATTAAACGTACATGTTTAGAGGAAAAGTATTGCTTACTTTTAAATATTTTCAGAAATAAAAATGTCATAATTAGGAAACAAATTTCATGCATTAAACGTTTTTCATAATATTTTTGCGAGATAAAAAACACGCTGTAGTTGCCTCAGATATTATATGGTAATAATTACTTTATATTGTAAAAAATTAAACATTTTTTACTGCGCCTACAAATAAAAAAAATGCTATAATTTAAATAATAATTCCTTGTTTTGTCATGCAGATTAATTTAATTTGTTTTTTAATTTTATATATGTTATGTCCAATATCATAGATGTAACTTCCAAGGCGGAATGTTTATTTTGATATTGAGATTTCTTTTAAGTCATCAGTTTGAAATAAAATCAAATATTTAAGAGTGTATATAATTGAATTCCAGGTACACAATGAAGTATGTTGTTTTTGAGTAGCTTTTATCCTTAAATATCCATGAAATGAAGTCTTTTATTAGCGTGAGGTTTTCTCAGTTGTACTTTTTTGTCTTCATGAATATTACAACTTTACTCTTTTTTTGTATTTACCTTCATCCAAAATCGAATTTTTCGATTATTTAGCCATTGACTCAGCTAAAACGTATACTTTTTTCTATATTATGTTTTATGCATCTTCATCGACATAGAGCACTATCCAATCATATCTGAACGCGTTACACAAGAACAACTGTATAACACCATAATCATTATAAAATTTTCTATTGGCGGTCACTTTCTAGTTAAATTTTATTTTTTTTTTTTTTTATTTTTAACACTGCAACTTATTCAAAATATAATTTTTCTATGCGTGTTACTTGCTCACTAGTTAAATCACTTACAAATAATAACAATCGTGCAACATAACGTATGTATCCAATACAATTTGACTTTAATTTGAGATTTACGGACAGTCGTACCTCTAATACAGGGATGTTATAGATACCAGAATTACTAGTCAGGAAGAGAGAAAAATTAAATATGAATAATTAATATATGTTTGCGTTTTATGGGGATGTGATTTATAAGGAGATAAATAAGTTGTGGTGATAACGAAAGCCATCATCAGCTCAAAGGAGGAGCAGGTAAAGAACTCGATGGTATTTAGCCTAGAGTCAAAGTGGTCATATATTAGTATGAAGACAGGAGGGTGCTAATCCACAACTCTGTCTATAATGTCTTCAGTGTCGCTTCGTGGCCACTAAGAGATTGCTGAGTGCAAACTCTTGTTAAGTTTTCGAGTTACTTCTCCAGCGTATAATCCGCAACGGGCAGGGGACGCGGGGGTCGCGGTCGCTAGACTGTGCAATGCCGGCGTTTTCTGCACCTATTTATTCCCTAAACTGAACTCTAACCCATCTCACTAATCTCGAATCTAAGAGACATGCCTTATTAACACCTCGGATGTAGTTAACATCATTAACTGCTTAATACAAGCATTACGAGTTTAGAAGTTGTACAAAGTAAAGATGCTAAACTGCTGCCAAGAGACGAAGATATTTCCCGTCTAACCCAAATACGACTCATAAAGTGAGTTAACAGCACTTACGTACCGAAGCTGGCCATCATTTGATAATGACGCACCGGCCGCGAGTCGCCCTTAAAAATGTTATTAGCGAGAGGGTCCCCTGTGACTTAGGTTATTCGTTTATCTGCAACCGAGCACCCCTCAGGTACAGGGTGATATTCTTTGCTCTAGACACCCCGCTTCAAGTTCTTCGACATGCACGATCACGACCACCCAGGGACCTAAACCGACACGATTGCCGATTTATTGTGGCATATTTGCTATTTATGAATACTCGTGAAATTGCACTGATACATATTATGTTTGTATTGAAATTCAAACACAATAATTCGTCCTAAAAAAAATAACTAAATACCATTTACAAGAAATAAAACACCCACCCATCCAAATAACTCATTTTCTGACATTTACTAATTTAAATGACCACAGAATGATTTTAATATATACAAGGTGTTCCTTTAGGGACATAAATGTGTAAATTAAAAGATGGAAACGTCGAAAAGGTACGACACGAAAAATTATTATAAAATTCTAATTCGCTAAAAATTTGCAAAAAGTTGATATTATTCAAATAAAAATCGAATCCTTATTTATTTCCGTCTCCAATTAATTTTAAATATGGCCATTTTTATCTTTCCAGTTGGTCATTATTTTATTAGAATAAAACTAATATAAGAAATCTATTTTTACTTAGGTATTTGAAATATATGAAATGTTTAAAAAATCATTTTATTTGTTTGGTATTTACGCATTTCTAGAAAAGATAATAAATTAATTATATCGGGTATTATATAAGCATCTGTCATTCATATCTGAATGTGCTAGTATAAAAGTTTTAAATTGATAATTAATTAAATTAGATAATTAGATTAATCAACCACGACACTTCAAATACATTTTATCGCAGAAGCTATTAAAACAACTACTTCATCTAGATGCAAGAAGACATTCGATTAAATAATAGTATTCATAGTGTGAGAACCAAAAAAATATTGAAATTAAAAAAATGTTGACACAGAAAAAAAAACATTTAACAAATGATTCCTTCCGGTTACAATACAAAAACGAAAACCCCTAGACCGCTATATAACGTCTTTTATTTTTTCGCAACTTCACGGGGGTGTGGAAATCACAAACATATTATTTAAAGATAATAATAATAGAGAGATATAATAAAAATTAAAATACCAAAGTATTCCAACAGAAAGTAGTAATAAATACTAAAACTAATACCTAAATAAGATACCAAAGTCGTAATCCTCTCACTTCATTTAATTAAAGATTAAATAAAGTTGCCGCACACGTTTCTTGATGATTTATAAAATATGTATCGCATAAAGGGACGTTATTAAAACTTATACAAATGCAAAACAATCATTTTTCATAACAGAAGTTTATTGAAATATTGCTTTTAAGATTATGTTGTACATTCAAAAAGACGCGTTGTCTATTTATGATATTTGTTTTAAATAAATTTGATTCTTTTAGGATTTTGTTGACACTGCTGGATTCTTTGGTCACCTCCACCTCGATATCGATATGCTGAGTGGCCTGTTGTGCCGTGTAATCAAGTCGGAGACCGCAGCTTACCATCGTCCGTTCCCTGTCAACCAATTACACACGCGGACCGTATAATTTAGACCCATAAATTAAATTGAGCTTCGGTCGGTCAGTATTTGTGGCTAACTTAGAATACAATTGAATAGTTTTTTACAATATACAATCATATTTCGTAATAGTTTGGTATTAGCGACCAGAGATAATTTCTATCAGACACAGGGAATCAAAGTAATTACTGCATATCAAGTGTTTATTTCTTGTATATCCATTTATTGTAATAAATATGTGAAATACGTAGTACACTTCTGCTCGAAAATTTATCGTTTTATGATTTTTGTAAAGGTGGGTAGTGTAGAATTGAACTTTTTAGTATGTATTCACAAATTAATAATTATGGATGTGAAAAGGCTATTAATTCTCTGTTTTTGAGGGTGATAATGTGTTGTAAGGATATTGCAGGTTAACGGGAGCAAATGTGGCCCACGTCGTACAATATAGGGGCCGAAGGGCCGACAGCCGGTGGCCAAAGTGGGTCCACCCGGCAATATGTTGGCTGCTATAAATCATAGTTTAGGATGACTAACAGCCTCTGAAGACGCGCCCTGACTACCGCCCTTCTTTTCAGAAATATGATGTAATTTATATGAAAATGCATCCGAATCTTTGTCATTCAGAGATATGAATGAAAAATTCAGTGTCCGAAAGACTTCAGTTACCATGTTTAAGAGGAGATGGCAAACCGCCTTCTGATTTGTCAAGTTATCTGCCCCTGTTGTTGATTTTGCGTAAGGAATGCCATGATTTATGTGCCAACTAAAGTCCTTTTAGGCTTTATGAAAGATACCCCGCAATAAATGCGTTTTTCCCGAGCAGTTTGTCACTCGCCGTCCGAATAGGAATTCGGTCATGACTTGCTCCCGCAATGAAAGAAAGAATTCTACAAGCGCGCCTTAATTGCATGACCCTATCCTATCCTCATTCTTCCACATTCTTATTGTACCTCCAAAAAATGCGAACCAAATGAGATATTCGTGAATAGCCAAAGAGCTAAATTAAATTAATACAATCTAACTTAATCTAAAATATTAAATAAAACTAAATTTATTACAACCTTCCTATTGATTTAAAACGATCACGGCCAAATCACCAATATAGATAGATATACAGATTTAAAGCATTTATATATTTATATTAGAGGAGACCATGTGGGTATATGTTGTTACATGTTTGCTATCCACGCACACATCTCAAACCGTACATTCGTTGACTGAGTCGTCCTGGTAAGACTTACTCATTATTAATTTAAATTATTGGATAAATATAACCCACATACGCCGGCGTCAAAATGTATACGCAAACAAATTTTAATATTCTACAAAACTACTTTATTACCTAATTAATAACTAACAACAATAACTTAATGAAGGATTTAATCATGATCACAATAATTAAACAACTTGAAAATCACTACTTTAGTCTCTAACTTATTTCGTCTTTAGTAGCACAATTCCAAATTAAGACTGAGCTTCTGGACCCGTTGTATAAATTATACAGGTTGATGTATTTATATCGTGTACGTGGCTATGCGATACAGTGCGATAGTCGGTGTACTTGCGACTATGCGATAGAGGCGTCCTGTCGCCCTATACATGACACCTTTCTTAACAGTGCCCGTGTAACCGCCGGACGTATAGCAACCGGTATATCCATTTATGTACAGTCTAGAAGTTTCTCGAAAATTCCTGACCCTTCTGGAAAAATTCTAGTTCCTTGCTTATAAGTCTGCCTTAATTAAAGTTGTAATACTGGTAACGCCATCTTTGGACACACCCCGGAACCAGTCTACACAGTCCACTGGCGTAACACTGCCTGCCCCCTTCTTAAGTCTGATCATCCCAGCCACGCAATTCGTTGTTCCGAACATACTTAGCTTATTTTCGGTATAAGACGTCGTTCCCAAAGCCGGGCAAGCCTCGGGGACCTGTTTTTCTTTCATTATAGGTTATATGGTCAAACCAGATCTCCCGCCTGGAGCCCTCCTGAATTGGCCTTAAGATCATAACGAGCCTTCATACGGTCACTTGCTATGGATGTTACTCAGCCGTTCACCAACTTCATCGGCGTAGTCATGGTGAACCAAATACCAGGTCACATGGCAGTCTAATCTCCCATCCCAATATCACGCATCTCTTTTATTGTCTCGTGATTGGAGTCCCGGTATGCCATAAGGAGAAAAGGTAAGTGTCGTTCCCAATCTTTCTGATGCATTTGGACTACTTTCGAACGATGCTCTTCCATGGTTTTGTTGTATCGTTCGATCATTCGATCTGATTGGGGATGAAGGGCTATTGTTCTTATCTTCTGGATTCCTAGTAAGCAAGCACATATCTTCTGATTCAAAGTTCCTTCCTTGGTCCGAATGCAACTCCAGGGGCATACCAAATCGACATACCAGATTATCTACCAGAGCTGCTGCTTGGTTTTCTATGGCATAAACTTCAGGTCACTTACTAAAATAGTCCATGGCAACCAATATATACCTATTTCCATCATCTATCACTAGAAATGGACCAGCTACGTAGATCGCAATTCGCTCAAAAGAAACCTCAACATTATGTTGCTTCATTGAGCCCTTACTTCTTGTCCGTGGTCCCTTATTTTCCGCGCAAACTTTAACATTTGCGGCACCAAGCCTCCACATCTTGACAGCTGTTCACCCAGTAGAATCGTTCTCGTACTTCTGTCAGGGTTTTGTTATTGCCAAAATGTCCGCCAGACGTTCCATTAGGCACTACCTGAAGTACTTTCGGTATGCTACACCTGGGTATTATCAATTTCAAAGTAATTTCCTTTCCATCTGGACTTTCCCATAGACCCTTATCAACAGTACATCATCTACTCTAAGGGAGTACAATTGTTTCCACAAAGCTTTCAGCTCTACAGCCTTGTCTGAAATGTCCTTCCAATCAGGTCGGGTTCCTCTTTCTTTCCATTCCAGAATAGGACCAGTTTCTTTACCGTTCAACTGCTCTTCTCTTAATGTCTCTTTTGTCCAATCATCCGGAACATCACGTTTAACAGATTAGTATTCCTTGCTGTTTTCCAACCGGTGGCAGTGCTTGCAATCTTCCCGGCATGGTCTTCTGGAAAGGACATTTACATTTCTATGGGATTTTACGATGGACGATGTTAGATTTTAAAATCGTACTGCTCCAGTATTTCTATCCGGCGAGCTAGTTAACCGTCAAGTGAATATTCCATTCTTCCAAACACATCTTGAAGGTTCTTCACGTTTTTTAAAGTTCCGTCTCACAACCACATCATCGAGATAAACTAGGCACGTTTTCCAGGTCCTTCGCTGACGCATTACGCAGACCGAAATACATTACAGTGAATTAGCAAAGACCACTTTCTGTTGAAAAGGCTCTATCGGTCATCTAGATGAAGCCCCACTTGCCGACATCCGCTTCGAAGGTCCATAGTAGAACACCAATGTGAACCGGCTAGCGTACTTAGTGTGTCACAAATTCGGGGTAATGAATAGCTGTCTTTTCTTATGATGTCATTCAGCTTCCTATAATCGACGCAGAATCTTAAGTTCCATTCGCCTAACCTGCTGGTCCCTTATTCAATCAATAAATGCCAATTTTTGCCGAAACTCTATCGGTGCATCAGGATAAGATAGATGGGCTAAGTTCTCCACAGTAGCTTCGAACTCCTCTAGGCTTTTCCGCCCCGTTGCCTGCCTGATTTGAGCTGAGCCTGGTATACTTGGGCGAGATGTTGGTAGCCATATCTTTGTTCTAACGCTCCTCCAGAATGCTGATTTTTTTGTTGTTGTGTGTGCAGGAATTTTTTTGGGCAGGTCTAGTGCTTGACCCCTCACCGATAATACCAATGTTGTTGACTTCTCTTCATCGTTCCAGTTATTTGAACGTGCAGCTGCCTCGAACTGTGTCATACGTTGATCATGAGGCTTTTGACCGTCGAATAAAGGGGTTTCTAACCTAGTACCAGACGATAGTATCAACTGATCACCCTTCTCTCTTAATTTTTGTTAGAGCTGGGCTACTTGTCCTTCAACAATATTGACTTTTTTTTAACTTCACTGACTTTCCATGCGACTTCATTGACTTTTCTGTAACATTTCCTTTAAATTTTTCAGTGAGTGAGAAAATGGCTGCCTGCTGTTCATTTAGGCCTCTCTTTTTCCACTTGCCTGTTTCTTTGATCTCCAAACATTTTTCCTAATTCTTCCTGGCGTTATATTTTCTCTTCTTCTTTTTTTTTTCTTGTCTTATTTCCAGGCCATACATAAATTTTTTTAAATCTTATTTTTCTTCCTATCGTCTTCCTTCCTGGGCTTCCATCGCTTTCCTCTGTTTATCTTTCTCCTCCTGTTGCCTTTTTTCTTGTTCTTCCTATCGTTTTCTTTCTTGATCTTTCATCATTTTTCTGGATTGTTCCATTTATTGTAAGCAAATTATCTGTCTGTTTATCCGCCATACTTCTTGTTGTTGGCATTGATACACGACCATGTCACTTATTAGATATTATCAATATAATGTTCCGGATAAAATCTCGAGACAACACCAGAAAGTCTTATATATAATTTTCTGTTGACGAAATTCACATCTCTAGTAATTGCAAAATGGAATGTTCTTCAACTTTCACAAAATGTCACTATTACGTATTGTTTTAAGTTTTTATAACACGTTCCTGTTGTCACAATTCACGTATCTCCTGTAGTTTCCAAACTGAACGTTCTAGAGGCCACTTATAGTCTGGTTTTTACGTCCACAACACTTCCTTGTTAACAGAACTGTAGTATCTCCTTTGATTTCCAAATAGAATGTTCTAGAAATTCCTCGTCATGACACTAGCAATCTTATTTTCAAGTCTACAATAGGTTATAATCAGCGGCACTCGCGTATCTGCAACGGTTTCTAAATAGAATGTATTAGTATAATACGTCATGGAACAGATTCCTTAAAATCTTTCAGTTGTGCATGTTTTCTGTATGATCGGTTCATTAGCAAATGTACACATTTGTCATTACTCCATGTATTTGTAAGTAACATTACGAATAATTTTTTTCGTTATTTGCGGGGTTATTATAAGTATAAGCTAATTTCTTGTTAAAAATGGGTGTACAATTCATTTTCGTGCAGTATATTTCTATTAGTAATTGAGTAATACGTCAAGCTAGTTTTAAAGAACCACGTCGTATTATCTAGTCACTGGCTGTAATAGACGATATAATAAAAAAATAATTATATAAAAACTCAATACTTGTTATTCAAGTTTTATTAGCATTCGGCAATTCCAACAAGCCCTCTAATTTTCAAAGCAGGAAAATGACTACTCATTACATTCTCTATTTCTTTTAAAAATGTAAGATTTTTATTCTTATTCGCTCTTTATTAAATTTTGATAGGTACGTCAGAAAGCAGAAACATCCTTGAAGTGTAATGAATATCTTAATATCTACATGGCAGTGTTACTTTCGTATGCATTATAAGGAAGAGGGTTCTTTGTAGTTATCTATGTATATGATTAACTTGTTTGGTCCAGATCATCAAGAGTTGACAAGATGCTGCTTTGGCGCGCATCCGATGTTTGGTCCCTATCTTTCCATACATACCCTATTCCTGTCGATATTTCAAGATGCTATCTAGTTAACATGCAAATTGCAAATACGTATAAGCTAAGCCGAGGCCATGTCTTTAGACGTTCGTAATAGAAACTGATATAGAGATGTTGCCCCTCCTCGTTTTATTAAAGATTTCTGGTACTAAATTGCCTGTGTCACTCTGTTTCCTATCACTGTATAATCATAACATGCAATCTATTGATTCTAATAATACGTGCAGTATAAATAAAAATTTGCATATATAAATTAGAATTTATGGGGGACGCGGATATTCCAATTTTTACTTAATTCATATCGCTGAAACAATGAAATTACTGAATGTAATTATTTAGAAATGGCAACTAGTTAATGCTTGTAGAAAAGGCGAGACACAGGATATCCCACTTGCTTTTATGACACATTTGTAATTGGATACATAACTTTAAAACTATTTATAAAATACGAAAAGCAGGTTTAAAGAGCTCCTTACGTCTTTAATATGATAATTTTTTGTTTTTTAATAACTCAAAATAAACATATGGATTAAAAATAACTGATACTGATGCGCTTATGTTAATAAAATTTGAGGGAAAGATAATGTCGGAAAACATCGACAGTCCTGTCCTGGCCGTCTAAAATAGCCAACCAGTGACAGATAGAAAAGTTTAAAGGTTTAATTATCGCAGGCACACAAAAAAAAGTTTTGTACTACCCAACAGGCTACTATACCTATAGGTATTATGGCGCGCTGAAACAGAATCCTAGGTCAGAATTGACCCACACGTCAGAATTTTGCCATAACCTTCAAAAAAAAAAAAAAGGTAAAAACCAGCAAAACTGAAGTTAAAAATATATGAAAAGCCTTAACGAGCTAACCACTTTACCCATTAGTATTTTGGGGCGCTGAAACCGAATCCGAGGTCAGTATTGACCCATCACGTTAGAATTTTTACATAACCTCAAAAACAGGTAAAAACCAGTCAAAACTGAGGTTAAAAATTAATTAAAAGCCTTAACGGGCTAACCACTTTACCTATTAGTATTTCGGAGCGCTGAAACCGAATCCGAGGTCAGCATTGACCCTTCACGTTAGAATTTTTACATAACCTCAAAAATATTTTTATAAATTCCGTTACGATCTTCTATTATAGCGTACCCTCTTACCTTCGAAAGTCCTGTGTAATGGCATCCTTTTTCGCTTCTTTGTATTTTCTGGTATATCCCGTTTCAACATCCGACAGTAGTCTGCCTATTATTATTCTCATCCCATCTTCCTTGATATCGACGTTCCATCATTAGACAATCCAGGTTCTCTAAATTCTTAGGATTTTAGAAAACCTGGGTTGCCTAGTGAACCTAAATTTGCACTTCTTGCACTCTCATTATAAATTTCTTTCATGAAAATCTAGGAGATTATAGTGAAGAGCAAGGGGAACGATTTCACCAAGATATTCGCGAGACGGAGCGTCGATATCAAGAAAGATGGGATGGGAATATGATGGCAGACTACAATTGGATGTTGAAAGGGGATATACCAGAAAATACAAAGAAGAGAAAAAATAATGTCGTTACACATGACTCTCGAATGTAAGAGGGTATGCTACAATAGAAGAAAAATTCTAACGTGATTCGGTTTCAGCGCCCCAAAATACGTATAGGTTTAGTAGTCTGTTGACTAGTGCAAAACCTTTTTTAGTGTGTCTGTGTATTATTCTTGAAAATTCCTTAAAATCCCAATACCCAAGCATGTCTAGAGACATAACAGGTAATAATACAAATAAAAATCGATATTAATGATCACTACACTCATTACCTGATTAGTGATTACTCATTATATTATCAAAATGCCCGGTTAGTATCGGGTAGAGCAGCCGCGGGACGTTTACAATAATTTAAATATTTGTTTGAAGATAACCTAAATACTAGTGAGTTATTTAAAATACCATAGGACTTTCTTCAAGGTAATTTAATTCAGGTTGAACCAAAAATCTGATGATGTTAGAATCCACCTGCTCGGTAGACGGTGTAGTTGGCTAGAGCGTGCGATGGCAAGTATGACTAGAAATTTTTCTACCATAGCTGCGGGTACGAATCCCGCCACGGGCACTGGCAATGTCAGTGGGAATGGTTGTACGTCCACGTTTTTCTCAGTGTAACCTCATTCTAAACAGCTTCGGCTTTGAATTTCGGAAGTTGTCTAATTTCTATGGTGTGGATTTATAGCTTTTTTTTTGTTAAACAAACATGCAAAGTTCTTCTTAAAAATGTCAGTGTGTCTGTTGCTGTTGTTCTAATTTATTTTGTCAAGGTTACGTTTTCACCATGCATCCAATATATACCTCCCGTAAATCGCTCTTAAGATTAGGATTTCGCACACCGAAGTGAGAAGTAGGCATTTATTTTTGATTTATTATAAATGTTTAAAAAAAAAAACAAACACGGTATAATATTTAAAACGGTTTTGATATGTTGATATATGACGGCCTTAAAACTAATTGATTTACAAAAATGTAGCGCTTGCGTGAATTTTCTAAACGATTGTAATAAAAATATTGTTAAAATTATCAACAGAACAACACTTATTGACCTTAGTGAGCTAATACTTAAAACAGTTTTCGTCTACTTGTATTTTCGCGATATCGTATACAACATATATACACTCGACTGATAAACGATCCCTCTACCTGTTGAATATCCATCCTCTTACTTTAAAAAATACAAATCCCTACGTACGTACGTCTTAAGACTTATATAGATACCTATTAAACACGATGTATCCGCGATGATATATTAGTACCTATCGATCGACGTTAGTTACGTAAAGAAACATTCCTCCCTATGTCACTATTAAATTTATGAGATCCCCTATACACATAAGGAGAGACAGAGAAAGAAGGTGTGTGCTAGGGGAAGCAAAATGAATAATTGCCAACATATTGTTAATTGTAAGGGCTTCCTTGGCCTACTTAATGAGAGCATAGTCACTGAATATGACGTGTGGCAACTTTGGTGGTCGTACAAAGGCGTAACAGTACTAAGCAAAAAATTTAAACCAGTAAAATCGTTATCTATTTCATTATTATTGTGCATTATTGTATTATTTCATTTTGTCGTTATTTTAAATGTATACTTAACTTTCCCTGCGAATAATCACTTTTTTGATACAGATGGAATGCAGCAGATTCAAACCACGGCTATTTGTGTATAGTTGTTCTTAAATTTTTACTCCAAGGAATATTAAATGGAATCGTACCGTTCGAATACCTTCCATTATATTTATAGGATACATTTTTATTAAATAAACAAACTTAAAATATTTTATTGTTAAGATAAATAATAATAATAATAATAAATAATCCTTAATTTTCAACACATGGTTGAACGAGGGGCAGCAGATTCCGGACTGGTTTGTCGAGGGATGTACGGTGCTGATCTCCAACAAGAGGAATCTTACCTCAACTCCTGCTACAAGATATTTATTCATATCATGTATGCCACGACACTGAGGTCTGTTGATCCGGTCTTCCAGCAGATGCATGAACAGCGTGGTGCTAAGAAGGGCATGGCAGGTTGTAAGGACAGGCTGCCGATCCACCGCTATATTACACAGAATTCTGTGCAATGCAAACGGAATCCATCATGGCCTGGATTGATTACCGCAAGGCATTTGATACAACATCTTACGAGCTACTGCTACACTTGCTCGAATGCCTTGCGGTACCAGGCACCACTAGTGAGATGCATTGAAGAGCTGCTACCGCTCTGGAGGACTCTCTTCACCATAACATTTGATGCACAGAGGGTCACGACAGAGCACGTGGCATTTAGGACAGGAGTTTTCCAGGGTCACTCCCCGAGTCCTCTCCTATTCTGCATCTCACTGCTGCTGTTGTCTGTTGGACCCCGTCAAACCCGCGGATATCAATGTGGACCACCTAGCGACCGGAGATATAAGGTCACCCATCTATTTTACATGGATGACCTTAAACTTTATGCTTTAGAACAGCGCGAAGTACAATACGCACTG
The DNA here is from genome assembly GCA_029963845.1 of Rhamnusium bicolor. NCBI lineage: Eukaryota > Metazoa > Arthropoda > Insecta > Coleoptera > Cerambycidae > Rhamnusium > Rhamnusium bicolor. Next base: position 3,782,127 of record JANEYF010005770.1, read on the forward strand.
CAATTGGTATGGAGTTCGAGTTGGACAAATGTGAAGTCGTGCACCTGAAGAGAGGATGATGCGGGGAATTCTCTGACAGATCTATACATATATGGATGTGCAAGCAACAAAGGCGCATCCAGGATATAAAACAAATAAAGGAATCTCTCCGCGACAAGCACAGACACCGACTTCGAAAGATTTGGTCCTCAGAACTTTTAAGGAAGAGCAGGGTGTCTGCTACTAACATGCTTGCCCTTCTGGTTCTGCTCTACTCCTTTGGAGTAGTGATGTGGACGGTAGACGAGCTGCGCCAATTAGACAGAGATACCGCAAAATGATGAATATTCGTAGAAGTATTCACCCTAGATAGTCCATTCCTCGTGTGCAACTCCCACGTTAATGGAGGGACCGAGGGCTCTAGAGCCTGTAGTGCACTCATGGCAGAGTAACACTGAGTATGGCATGTAACATCATCAGTAGCTCAGATCCCCTCTTGCGGTTTGTAAAACATCACGAATCTGTAAGAGTGGGAACAGGATGGTTCAAAGCGGCAAAAAGAGCCGCAGATGAACTCGGTCTCGCATTCGACAAAATGCGAGGTGGCCGGTGAGGTGGTGATGTAGAATCTGTCACTGTGAGCTTCAGCAAAATCGCCTGAATGCTCGAATTACAACTGCCTAACAGGAAAAACTATTTCGGCAGCACGTCGATAAATCCCAGCATGGTGTCTTCTATAAGAACATAGAAACACTGGGTTTATCGACCAGGCTGACATTCGCTTTTCTAAGGTCAGTCGGGCTTAAGTCGGAGACCAAGGGATTCATTCATTATGGCCATCCAGGATGATGTTATCCTCATCATTTATTCTACCGATGAATTTTTAAATCCTAACTTTTAGTCTTTTATTTTATATTATATTTGTATCGAGTCGAATATTTTTGTCTATATATATTTTTATGCGTATGATAATGCTCTCACATTTTTTATACATTTATTAGTGTCTAGTAAATGTTGTTATTTTATAATGTTTTAAGATTATTTTTATATTATACATATATCTGCATAACATCTGCTTGACATGTACATATATTATTTACTGATCAATACCTTGGTCCACCGTAGCCGCGTGTGTCGTGTAGAGGTTCATGATATCAACTGCAGGACCTGCCGTCAGGCGCCGGAATCGCACATGCACTTATTTTCTGCAAGCCCCACATATGCGACTTCGATCTACATCCACCGACATAACGCGGCGTTTAAAGTGCTATATTATCACTAAGTCACTCGTATGGGGTAGACCAGACACAAGCGTTGTCTTACATCCCCAGAGATATTGTGTGCTTTAACGACTGTCAGACTAACCCAAGCCAATGAGCCTGACATAGTCCTTCTCGACCACCAAACCAAGGTTGATATATGTCATCGAATTTTCGACCCCTGCCGAGGAAAACATCACCATGAAAGAAGAGGAAAAGCGGACAAAATATCGCGATCTCCGGTACGAGTTCCAAGTGCTGTACCCGGGTCACGCGGTCCAGATGGTCGTCCTAATAATCGGTGTACTCGGAGGGATAAAGCTTACTCTGCTCTCGGAACTAAAGACCGTACCCGGCCTGCCAAAAATCAGCCGAGCGGTTGGCAAGCCAAATGCAGAAGGTGGTCATTCTGGGTTTACTCCGTTTGCTTAGGGCACATGATTCTGTGATCTACAATCACTAACGCTGCGGGATGTGGGGAGCGCCCGTAGGTAATTTGTTGGCGCGACTCCCATGTGAATCGGAGCTATGGGAGGACAGTCCAGCATCGGACAACGGGAAAAAAAATACGTAGATAGTTTAGATAGCAGTATTTGAGGTCTTCTATTTTTTAAATATGAATTAATCATTATCCTACATAAGTGTCTGTAATTATTAATTACTTTTCCGCAATTTGTGTCAACTCTCGCCTCTGGAAATATATGTGTCGGCACCCATGGAAGCGTATACTGTTGAATGGCACATTAAATGATAGTGACTGACTGGCAAGCGAAAGAAGGGTGTTAAATGCAAATTAGCAACTGACTAAATATTTTCATATGCATCCATTCGTGTTAGAGCCTAAAATGTAATAAACGCACACGGTGCTTATTTCAACAGCAAAATTAATGGTTGCATTTGAGATTTAACGATATGTAGCTTATTTACCGGCTTTTGCTCCATTTATTTTGTTTCGCTTCTCACACTCTATTAAAATACGAAATCCGCCAAAATCATATTATGCATTGATGTAAGGACTGTTACTTTCGCTTACCTAAGTGAAAAAAATGTACGCCTTGAACCATACCTACTAGATTGTTGTGAAAAAATTAATTATATGTAAGTAGATGCTTCAACCGATTTGAAACAGGGGTAAGATTGCGGCAATATAAAATGAATTAACAGTAAAATATAATAATACAATTTTCAATTTTTTATAAAAAAAGAAGAGGAATGTGACTGTTTAAAGATAAATATTACTATGTTTGAAACGTTTTTTGGTAGCCAATTTTTTTAGTTAGCATTGCGTTTAGCGCAGAATATCTGTTTTCTTGGTGAGGTCAGTTAAAATAAATACTCGAATTTTTATTGTACCAGGTAACCTTCGTATATTAAGGGAAAACTTTTGGAGATCCCCTTTCATAAGGAATCTATTAGTGAAATATTGGCTTACATTTCCGATTCGCTCTGTATATAAATTAGAAGTAAAAACAGTCAAACGGTTTAATTTTATTATGACCTACCAAGAATTGTATATTAAATAGAAACTTAACTGAACATTACAGAATAACAGAACAATATTGTTTCAGATCGTCTACGATGATAATTTTTCAAACTAAAATCAATTTAAAAAAAGTATGTAATAGAAGAGCGTCGTCCTCCATTTAACTAAAATAAAATCCCACTTAATAGTTTTAAATGAAAATAAACTTTAATTTCGCAGTCTTGTGTGATACACACATTAAGAGGACATTTAACATAAACAATGGATTCGTCACTGTGTTTTAGTCTTGCGCCCAGCATGACTCGTCACCTTCAAACTTGGAACAACTGGTGAAAACTGAAACTGAAATCATTTCATTTCACTCATTGTAAAGCGCAAGACACAGGAATCCTTATACAACCCTCAAGCGACTTCAACGTAAACTACGTGATATCGTTACTATCGCCTAGGTGGCGTTTGCTACAGATTGTTAGCTTTTGGAACATGGATAGGAGGAGAAATGCTATACAGAACGACGTAAAATTTGGTACAGCTACACAATTTGTTTTCCATGTCTACTGTTTGTTTATTAACAAAAATTAAGCTACAACACAAGAATATTTATGGTACATCTGAATTTAGGAAATCTTGAAAAACCTCTTTACTGTTATTTTGTCAAAAATGCTGTCCTTTACAAAATTCGTGATTCGTTTTGTATAGACACAATAATAAAAACATAAATTTTGTTATCCGATCACATCATCGATCATAAATTGAATTTTATTAAATTAGCGTAGAGTGCCATTATTTTTTACAGTGGGGCAACATTTTATTAAGTTGTTTAAGACAAGTAATAAGTTCTAATAAAGGTATAATAAAAATTATAATACCAGAGTATTCCGACAAAGATGGTAAAAGTTAATTTACAAGATATTTAATAATAATTACTAGAAATAATACCCAAATAGGTACCAAAGTTGAAATCCTCTCAATTTATTAGATTAAAGATTAAGCAAATTTGCCAACACACACCCCTTAATGATTTATAAATTTGCATTTGACTTCATTATGGCTCACATTAAGACATCTAGGGATTTTGCAATACGTGTGGTGTTTCGTACGTAATATGATTTTAGTTGATCAGGATACTTTGCATAATGTACTATGGACTGATGACACTTATAATGGGAGTAATAATGAGAAATTGGTTAGATAAAAACTATCAATGTAGATGGATTGGATGCGGCTTTCGTGTGGTGTAGCCCTCAGCCTTACCAGATTTACATTGTTTAGATTTTTATTTCTGGGGCTACACGAAACGTGAAAATAATATAAATAAATAAAAGTGAAATTAATATGCGAATTAATGAATTAATTAATAACAATAACAATATCTTATTTTTAAAAAGTAGATGCAAATGGATACAAAAATGCGGGAAATTTACGAATGAAAAGCACAAAGTACAAAATAAATTTCGCAAAAAAAATAGAAAAAAATAGAAATCCCATTTAGACCTACCGTCTATACTCTCAAGTACATGGAAAAATACCGATGCAGAAAATTTGAGTATTTCAAGAGAGCATCAGAAAATAAAATAAAATAAAATTATCACATCTTTATCTCGACAACATACTAAACAACTAAAGTGAAAAAAATACAAATTATTTGAAGTACTAACTCAAAGGAGGATCAATAATATTATGAAATAAATTTCTATCGTTTGAAGGAATCCATGTTCTTAATTTTTTTTTTTTTTTGAAAAATTGCACTGTTTTTATACCTATGAGAAATATTAGTAAAATATTAAATAGTCTCGGCCCGATATAGACAAAATTGAAAATTTAACGAAGTAAACAGCAGCAATTACTATAATAAGAAACAATCTACAACAAAAATTACAAATTCCCAGTGCCAAAGATATCACATTTACTCTTCAATGCGCACAAGTTTGCATTGAGAATGCAATGGACCCCATTGCGAGCATTTGCTATAATTTTTATGTTGCAGTTGATAGGATGTTGGCATATTCTCGAATTATGTACAGCGTTATGTATTTTATTCTTTCTGATAGTAGGTGCCAAGCGGTATTGCATCGTCCAATTTTATAGTGTATTAGTCAGCACCAACTCCAAACGTACTTTTAAATTTATGATTTGGAGTAAGAGTGTGTCAGCGTTATTTGTGAGAATGTAAATTGTGAGGAGTGTAGAAAATCCTATAAAACGTAAATAAAGTAATAAAAGTAAATCGCAGAGTATCTACTTTGATCTGTGAATTGTCGAAATAAGCATAGTCTATGTTATCCTCCTGAGGAATTGCAAGCCTAAGTCATAAAACAAGAGGATGGGTTTCTTACTGCGGCCTATTTACCTGACGAACACCGTGCGAATGCCAAATCATCTTCTACGACTCTAAAATAAGATGGCTTTTCTTCAGATCTTTCAAATCTCACAAGGAAATGTTTTATGTATAACTTGTTGTGAATATACATATTATAAGTTTCTACAAATTACCAATTGGTGTTGGTTTTCTTTGGCCCTTCAAGCATGGCAGTGCATAGAAAAAGTTGCATATATTTAATAATATCGCAAATCGAGGGAATCCAAAATTCATATTTATTTTTAATAATCTCAGACATTTAAAATTCTCCAGCACATTCGATGTGTTGTGTAAGAAATGGTTTTAATCACTTTTAAAATATATCCTACATTTTGAGCCGAACATATGTTTTTATATTTGTGAACTTATTAAATTAAAAGTATAGAAATTCTTATTACCAAATACCTAGATAATATCTCTTCAATTATACTTGTTGCTTAAAAAAGAATGTACATACAGACGAAATCTTGGCCGATGAAGATGAATGGATATTCGAAACGAAAATATTGAACATTTTGTAGGGTAGGCAAATAAATTTGTCGATTGAATTATTTTTTTTGTGTTTGTAATTAAAATCATACCATACCGTTTTGAAAGTTATTGAGACAAAAGATTTTCCAAACAGACCATTCTTAATCACATTAATCCAAAATCTATAAAGTAAATGTTTGTTCAAATTTAAGATTGGCTAAACTCTTCTTAGTAAGTTAGCTGGTGTCATAATCTTATTTGAAACAAACGATTAGTATGAGAGTGGAGAGACGCTGTAAAAGACCGAAATGCCAGGGGACATTGCCGTCTTTTAATTCGGAGAGGCTTCGCGATTTCCCTATTGTCCTTTTGGCTGAGTCGCGACGCCCGCCTCGCTCACACCCTTTGATAACAAGCACAACAAGATGCAAAATTAACTCTAAATGAGTGCATTTGTAGGTATCTTAAAGGGTTAAATTAAGGTTTTAATTTCACACACAATAACACTCAAACGGAAGAAAAACAAAAAGGGTAGATTTTATTCGCCTCAGTTGTACGATTTTTCGTAGTAATTTCGAATTACCGTGGTTTTAAAACTCCACTGTCATTTAAAATATGTATGCCTATTGGCCACTGGAGACGGCTCTCTCACTTCACTGAACACAGCGTGAGGAGTCCCACAAGACCGCCACAAAGTACGGAAAAGATTTGCATTTTATACCCTATAACGCATTATCATTTAATATAAATTATATACGTAAAAATTAAACATTACCATTTGCTTGTATAACAAAACAATAATTGATTTCATCATTTTATAAATCCGCCCTAGTATGTCAATATATTAAGTAAATAAATCGTAAAAGTTTAGGGATTCGATCGGAATTTACGGTCAATGATCAGTGATCACTGTCATCATCACTAATTCGAAATATAAAGAGATTACAACAATTTGAAGTCTGAAAATTTAATTACGGCAATTTTGTGTCACTGCGCCGCAGTGATTTGAAATGTACGTACTCGTTACATTCGATATTGAGTGACTGATACTTGAGAAGAATGTTTGTAACGACGACGGATTTTGAAATAATTCAAACGACCATTGATAAATTACTCACCGTCATTTTACCCACAGATTTTAAACGGTTCTTCTCGTAAATAGCCTGTATGTTATGCAGAACAGACAACTATTATATAGGCCGGATGTAGCAGGATCTCCTTTACTTTTGAAGATAATTGGTCGAAATTTGGGATATCCCATATACATAATAAGCGGCACTTTTTGACATACAAGTGATTTTTTTTCACTTCCGATTTTTAAATGGAACACCTTGTATATTATTGCATTTTCGCATGCATTCTGCATGATTTTCTGAATCCAATGATACCAAATAAGTGACATTTCAAACGTCAATATTTTTTATAATATAATTTTCGGTTTTCCATTTATTCTAAATGACCCGCCCGTGTAATGAGAAAAACCGAAATTCCGTCAAAAATACCTAAATTACGTAATTTATGAGCAAATAAAGTTTCTCCCCAAAATGGTTTTTGGGGAGAAACTCAATTTTTTCAAATTGAACCATATTGGTGCCGTGGTACCATTTATTAGTACTAGTTCAAAATGCTGTCGTCTATTAACGTCAATGCACTTCTGAACACGCACAGCTGCTTCTCGAAGAACGTTCGCCAATTGCTGGTCCGTTATGCTATTAATTATTTGCGCGTCTTATTACGAGTAAGCTCCAGGTCTTCGCGGGTTGTAACGGCGGTTGTGTAGACAATATTTTTTAAATGATCCCCAACAAAGAAATCAAGGGGAGTTAAATCAGGTGATCTTGGAGGCCACCTCACAGGGCCATTCGTCGAAATTACGTTTTGTCCGAATCTCCGTTGAAGGTAATCAGTTACTATACTTGAATTATGGGGAGGAGCGCCATATTGTTGGAAATACATTCCCTGTCGTAAATGGAAAGGTAGTTCAGCCAAACTGTCCTCAATTTCATTTTGCAGAAATCCCAAGTATCTGGCACCAGTCAGGGGTCCTTCAAATATTATTGGACCAATGATTCTACTACAGATTGATTATTCCAAGCCAAACATTGAAACCGAACCGCACTTGAAAGTTACCCTCCCGTAATAAATTTTGATTTTCTTGTGACCAATATTTTGTATTTTGTCGGTTAAATAATCCCAAATTTGTAAACCTAGAATCGTCCGAAAATAAAATCATTCCCAAAAAAATCGTTGTTTGGCTGCACGTTATTCTGCAAAATCCATAATTGCAATATTCCATCCTACGTTCGTAATCATGTTCGTACAAGTGCTGGTGCAATTGGTATATAAAGGATTTATTGTGGTATTTGTGCAAAATTCGGCTTACTGTTTGGTGAGTGATTTCCAATTCAAACCCAATTTGCCTTAAAGAAACGGTGTTATCAACTTCTATTCAACTTCTATTAATTTCCGGTCCTTCGTCAACAATGAAATTTTCTTCGGGATCATTGTTGGGCTCGCTTCGAAATTGATTTTCAAGACGATTAAAATAATTTCTCGCCGGACATTGTCTATATCACGATATCGTTAGGCATAAAAGTGTCTAGCCGCAACGGCATTTTTTCTATATTCCTCATAAATAATTAACATGTCCACTTTTTCATCTCTTGTATAAATTTGCGGCATTTTGAACACAATTAACAAGAATTTTAAACAATTTTTAAAGACACGATAAAAACATTGGTAAACCAACAAATGTTTTTGACAAGCTAAATATTTCATTGTTTTCAAAGCCACCTTAGTTAAGTAGTTACTTCTTAACATTTAATTAGAACAAAATTGTATTTTTCTATTTTCTCTTAGCCGTAATTTTGTTTGTATTTATCGCACATTTTAATACGGCATATGAATAAATTCCTTATTAACAGTACTAATAAATGGTACCACGGTACCAATATGGTTCCTTTTGAAAAAAATTGAGTTTGGCCCCAAAAACCATTTTGATGAACTTAATTTGCTCATAAATCAAGTAATTTAGAATTTTTGACGGGATTTCGATTTTTCTAGCATTACGCGGGTGGGTCATTTAGAATAAATCGGAACCGTCATGGGCATGGCACACTTAAGTGGAAAATTAAGAATTATAATATAAAAAATATCGACGTTTGAAAATGTCACTTATTTGGCATCGTTGGATTCAGAAAATTATGCAAAAATCAAAAATGCAGTAATATATATAAGGGTGTTCCGTTTAAAAATCGAAAGTTAGTGTCACTTCCGGCGAAACCGGAAGTGAAAAAAAAATCACTTGTATGCCAGAAAGTGCCGCTTATTATGTATATAGGATATCCCAAATGTCAATCAATTATCTTCTAAACTAAAGGAGAAAAAGAGGGGTTTACCATGATACTGTTACACCCAGTATACCAGATACGCCATTATGGATACAACTTGGGAGCTTGGGCTGGCACCGACGCGACGTAGCTTTCACAAAAATCAAAACGGTCGGTACTATATTCGACGCGTGTTTTGCTAACCAAGTTGGCATTATCGGGAGAGAATTAAAACTGGTAATTTTAATCGTCTCCCGATGATGCCAACTTTTTCTTATCGCCTTCTTTATATAAACGTTCTGGCGGAGTTCAGCATATTGCCATCCCATCACTCGACCACCAGAACAGATACATACACACAACAACCATTCTCTTCGACATTTCCCAGATGCCGCAGGTGAGACTCGAACTCAGGAGAGATAGACTCTGCGTTCTGCTACACGATAATGATCTAGGCAGTTGTGCTGCCGTCTCGGTATCTTAAAAACACCATTGTATATATATCCATACATCCCTAGCCGGGCTTCGAACCCGGGGAGTCTCTCGGTCTCAAAGCTAACCTATAAGCCTGAGACACTGAGCCGATAAACTTGATTGGCGAAATGGGCGTTTGTAAAATATCGAGCGTTTCGATGTACATACATATATGGAAACTTAGTTACTGCTACAGTGTCATCACATCAAAGGTTCCAACCCACTTTAGGATTGGGAGTCGCATTACCAAAAAAAAAAAATTAAAAGTTTATGTTCTTTAGTAACTTTATAGATTATTCGATAATTTTATATTCATGTATACGTGGAAGCTGATACGGGACATGTGAAAATGCTAGAATGGTAATAAAAATGCACTCTCCATATTGCAGAGGAAGTATAACGTGCATATATATCAAGGTTTGAATCTTAGGCAATGCACGGCTCCTCTTGTCTCAACTCATTGCATTACGTCCCGCTCCACTAAAACGATTTAATGTTCCCTTGGGTTATGTCTACTTATAATTTTGAAGTAGCATTTTTAAAATAAAATTTTACAGTACATATTCCCTGTCACTTGCCTGTTCCATTTTATTGTTACAGATTGGGTAATTTCCTTTTATGCAAATATAATTCCCATTACACAAAAATGCAATAGTACAATGTCTAAGTTTTAAAAACATTATACTGTTATACGCATTCACATGAGTTGGTCCAATATTTATCGTACTGCAAATTCAGTTTAAGGATTTTACTGGCATTATTTACTGTATGTGAAGATACCTACGTCAGTATTGGCATTATTTACCCAGTTTACCTGAAACAAGATAGCAAACAGCAAGCACGTATCGGAGCATAATTTCAATAGGAAAATTATATAACATGTACCAAGTTTTGCGTCAAAATTTCGAATCTAAGAAAGTTTATCGTATATCCAAAAAATGAGACACATACACACACATACTGAAAACAAACATACAGAAAAATTACAGTTCAGAACGACCGCTGACCAAAAACAGATTTCTGGCAAACATTTTCTTTTCCCGACAACTATTTTCTTCGATATGCGTTTTCCTCCTTATTACGAGATTTTTTTTTATATGATAGTACAGTCTTCTAATATTGAAGGAATAAAATCCAAAAAAATTTGTGTCACATCGATGATTCCGAGACGCGTCAGAATTGTGTTCGGCAAATATAATCTCGGGATATTTTTTATAATTTTTAAAATATTAAAAAATTCATCATTATGTCCTTTTAAACGCGAGTTCTTCTCGAATATCGATATTAAACAGAACGAATAACTAAAACTAAGTACGTAGTCTGGCATAAGAAGTCTTGAATTAGGCACGTGCTTTCGTGGAGATGTTGGTAATAAATTATGTCTACGTTTATGGCGTGGCGGCGGTGGCATCAGGTTTGGTACACACAAATAACTTAAACGTTATTGTAATTAAATTAATAGCTTCTGAATTCAAATTATATGATGGCGAAATAAACAGAACATTATTCAAAAATATTTATAAGCGTGAAAAATATATAAAGTTCAGGATATGTCGCTAGTTAATTATAATTATATCATCATCATTTTAATTTTTGAATACCGGAGAAAATGTATTTCATTTCTAAAAGATATACCATATTATTCACAAATGCAAACCTTTAATATTTTGCAGATACTGTAATATTTAGGTGTTAATGGCATTTAATAAATTTTAATAAATAGCTAATGCCGTATTATAATAAAAAATCTCTCCACACTTTACTGTTTTGGCCAAATCTCTTGAAGATCTAGAGATGGTATCGCCTTTCGTTACATCTTTATGTGGGTTATGTTGAAGTTGAAAACAGTGATGGATAAGTAAGATAAGGGATATTTGTTGCTTCTTGTATTAATTTATTGTATCCTCTTCAGGCTACCTACTCAACAAACATGGTTTATTATACGGCATACGATAAATTGGTGAATTGTGCATATTCTTTTTTTAACCAAAGTATTTGAAATGTAAAGCGAGTCACATTGTCTTTAATATTTCAATAATATTTAAACCGTGGGTTATTTGGAGAAATCAATAAAACAGGAGCAAGTGAAGAAGAGAAAGCGTCGTTTATTTCTAACTGTAATTTTTCTTTAAAAAATGCTTCCTAATCGCTCTACGATGCTCTGAACGTATAACAATAAACAGGGTTTTTAAATAATAATTACTCAGTGATGTTTTCAATTTTGGCAGGGAAAATTGTTTTCATAGTAGTTACGCACACGAAAAGTTCCATCAAAAACTAACCGTCGGGGTAGTTAAACTTTTGTCCCCTTTCAGTTTTTTTTCGTACGACGTACCAATCACGTGTAAAAAAAATGAAAAAAATCATCGGAATGTCATGAGCAACGTTAATACCATAAGATTCTATCACCCCAACTCGCCCTAACTACGACACCACTGATATTCCTAGTTTCTATGAAAACAATTTTTTCTGCCTCCAAGTTTTACGTCGGTACTTTCAACCGTCAATTATTTAAAATGCTTGTTTAATGTTATACGTTCAAAGCAGCGTAGCAGCGTATTTAGGACGCATTTTAGGAGAAAATGGTATTCTGGTTTTTTACTTTTTTTGACGAGAAGAATCGCCCCTCGAAGTTTGTCGTGACATGATTGAAACACCCCGTATAATAATATGTTACATACTGTCTAAATTATTTATTTCTAACGCTTTCTTTCGGTATTAGGCCGTCATTCTTCAAATTATTTAAAAAAATTTATTAAATAAACCCGTCTCGCCAGTATCCGTCACAGGTTATTCTTAAAATGACGCTTTGCCCACCCAAAAATGTCCCACACCTAAAAACCGTTATTAAATTAAATATTTCATAACACTGACAAGTTTTCCACAAAGCACCAAAACACCATATACTGCACTCAAACACTGAGTGCAGTATATGATGTTTTGGTGTTTTGTGGAAGACTACGTCAGTCGTCGGTGTTATCTTGACGTCAAAGGTCCCAACACACTTCAGGAATGTGTTCGAAATTAACCTAGAGCTTTTATATAAGTTTAGGTATGGGTATAACATCACATGATCTTTTAATTTCTCTGTTTTATAAACGCAAAAGGTAAAGTTTGGTATAAGTTAGTTGCTTTTTTTACTGTTTCTGTTCTTGATGTGGCTAACGTGTATTTCTTGATATTTAATAATTCAACTAATTACGTTTTAATTAACAAAATTAACGACAATGGTGGTCGTATGTGAATGTATATTGTATGCGTACAGCCCGTCCACGATATAAGATGCAGACCATTCTCTCCCTGTCACCCTTTCTTTAATCACAAGATTCAGGGTCTTACCGGAAATTGCAAGGAAGTATTATCATGTGTATTAAGACACTAGCAGATATTCCCTCCACCCCTTTATTCGTTATTAAATTATTTGCAATTCACTACTCTCTTTGGGGATATACACTTAATTCTCAAACCCCTTCAAATACAATACCAATAACGAACTACGAAATATTGGTACATTTTGTGAATAGAGATTCTTAATTTGAAAAAGGGTCGATCATACCGAATACTACGAAGCTGCCGTAACAAACAAACAAACAAATAAGCTAATAAAACTTCCTAATTTTAAAATAATATTCTTATTTATATTTTCCTTGGTGCGCAAATACAAATTTCTTAAAATATCGTCCTGAAATAATAATGATATTTTGATTTTTGTTTATCAAAATAATCGACTCGGCCCGAACAACATGTAAGAAGTGCAGTGTATACATTTATTATTATTATTATTATTATCATAAGCAATCAACTAAAATAATAATTTTCATTTTCTCGCATTTTTTTTGGGTTTTAAACCAATTTTTGTTTACCATGCGAATACCAAATTTGAACTTTCATCCTTTCATTAAATTTTCATCTGACAAAAGATAAATTGGGAAAATGGAGTATTTTTACTAATACGTATATCGATTAGACTGTAATATAAATTTGATGATACTATATCGAGAAAGGGTCTTCTTAAATCCCAATTTTCCACACAAACTTTCGTCAATACATCCCTCTTTTAATTAAACGATTATAATTACATTTGTCTTTCCAATTATTTGTGTCACCGAGACTATAACAAGGGAGAAAGAATATCAACTGATCTCCCTACTGCGTTTTTAAAAACATAACTTGATTATTGTCTGCCTGTCGTTTTCCTCCTCATTACGCAACTATATAAAACCAAAACCACGACGGCTTCCTTCTCCCTTAGTCGTAATCTAATATGTCTTAAGTTAATCCACTTAAGATTTCTTTGCTTCATTAATTAACAATCAAAACGACCCAATTCGGTGCTTTATTGACTAAGAACGTTTTAGTTTATCGATTCTGAAGATAACATCTCATATAAAAGAGAATAATGATTCCAGTTTCACCAAAACCTTATGACTTTTTTTAACACGCTTTTATTAGCTTCACTTGTATGTTTGTTTGTTTGTAACCGACTCTTTGGACTCGATTTTGACCCACTTTAAATGGACAGATTTAATTGAAACTTTGTACACTTACGAAGAACCGGTAACAATACAATAATTTGGTAAGTTTATATCATTATCCTGATCAGGATCGCCAGTCCTTTCCTCTCGTATCCTCTGCGTGAGAGCAAGAGGCTTAATATTGTAAGTATATTCCGTGATTCTCAGTTCGGTCGTTGGCCGAGCGGGCAAGTCTTAGTCGACGCGAAACGACGGACTCCTCGGGCGTGAGTTCAAATCCCATGGCTGAAATAATTTTTTTTTTTTTTTTCAGAAATATCTGTTGGATCGTAATATGTTATAATATCAGCATCAATAAGCAATATAAATATAGTTTAAAAAAACTACAAACACGCTTTCATAGCACATCAAACTAAAAAAGTGAAAAATAAATATAGTTTAAAAAAAAACTAAAGAACACGCTTTTAAAGCACATCAAACTAAAAAAGTGAAAAATAATTATTAATATAAACTGAAAACAATAATGAACGAAAAATACTAGTATTATTGTGAAAAAAGCGTGGGGCGCTTTGTGCCATATTTTTCGTATATCGAGCAACCCACGCTTTTTTCACAATAATACTAGTATTTTTCGTTCATTATTGTTTTCAGTTTATATTAATAATTATTTTTCACTTTTTAGTTTGATGTCCTTTAAAAGCGTGTTTTTTAGTTTTTTTAAACTATATTTATTTCTGCTAATGCCCTATGCAATTTTTCAACAAAAAACCAAATTTGATTCCAACAGCCTATTACTGAGGACACGAATAATAAAGCATCATGAGACACTTAATCACAGCTTTTATGAAAAATATATTTAGATCTCTTAGGAAATGTGTGTGCGTTAAAAAAATTAATAATACAACCGTGATAATGAATAATTGGCGAAGAGTTTTAAAATTTGGCAAAAATACTTTTAGATCTCCATCGTTTGATGTTGTGAACATTTTCATCCTCAAACTAATTTTTTAAATTTTGTGAGGAGTCGAAATTTCACGTCAATCCAACATTATTCCACTGCAGGGAGAGATGGCTAAATTTATTAAATTAAATTACGTGATGATACTAAAAGTAGAGTCATCAAAAAACAATTAGAACATTTCACAAAATTTCAGAAGATCTCTTCTCACGCTCTTAACATGTTTCCGAATTAAGAAAGGCAAGTAATTAGATATACAGTGTGATTATAATGCAGGTATGAAACAAATTCAGCAAAACTTTTAAGGATGGTTTTCGCAAATATGCCTCGGAGAGGCAATTTTGTTTTCGAGCTATGACGTCATCGGCATTTTTTTTTTTAAATGGCCACTTATACTTTTATGGAATCGCATAGAGGATGCTTTCTGCATACGGCGGCGTGTTGCAAAGGAAAGTTTCCGAAATATTTGACTCAAAGTTTCAGTCGTTTTATAGATTGGAAAAATAAGCTTGCGGACAACGAGGTCCATATCGCCGTATCTAGAATTTAAACCTCAAATCAAATCCATCGAAAAAAATACGAGCTGACATTTGAAAAAAATGACAGCGACCTCACAACAAAAAAATTTTAAAAAATTTAAATTCAAAAAAGCTTTTTTTTTTCGTAATTTAGACCGTTTTTATTCGTCTTTTCGTATAGTTGTGACATGAAAATTTATATGAAGAAGAGTGAAAACATTCTCGAAACGTCTGAAAACCTATTCAATATATTTTTCCTCTTCCATTTGTTTTATCAAATTGACATGTCCCATGTCAATTTGATGTAGCACGAACCTGAACTGTACAGTGTCATTTTACATGTGGTTAAAAATATGGTATGGTATATATTTTGAAAAAAAAAATTGTAACTAACATAACAACATAACATATCAATTTGTTTATGACTATTATTCTCGTGTTATACATTTTTAAGGACGACAGATCATCTCGTATATAACTATATCAATAGGTATGTTGATTTAAATTTAACGAATAATACAACAGCAACTATTTTTTAAAAAAAGATGTATTGCCGTCCAAATATATCAAACAACATTATTTTATGCAATAAATTAAGTCCCACAACAACTTCAGATAGTCAATCCCGAAGCTTTGACGTAAGAAATTATTCATGGCACATTTATCGCTCTCAATTCGTCAGTTAGGTTTATCTACAGTTTGCTGTAACATTTCTTTTCTCTTCTCTTCTCTTCTCTTCTCTTCTTGGTTTTCGAGATTTGGCATCAACAATTTTTGAGGTGAATATTGGTATTATATCATTCATCTGAATTAAAGAAAATAGAAAAAACAGTGAATTTTAAAAGTAAGTAAGTAAAAGTATTCCAAAAGTATAGACTAAACCGAAAAGAAAAATATTTGTGTATTGGCCGCATATTCGATTGTTCGATCTCCCCATATATGCTCAGATGATTGCTCATGTCCCTAGCCCCAAGTCAACGTGTGTAAGAAGGTAAATACGGAGTAATCATAAAGTTCATTAGATACTACCCTGCTCAAGCCAACCCCAACCCCATCCACACACACAGAGATTACCTCCCCTATCTCAAATCTAACCACCACAAATTTTATATTTACCTCAATAAAAGTTTTATTAGGACGTTTGCTTTCCGACTCTTTTTATTTTGTAAATCTGCAAATCCCACGCATCGACACAAAGAAAACACACCCGGTTATCTTAAAAATAATTATTTACATGTTTTAAGCAACAACTTGACAGCAAAATGTAGTTCACCATGCAAAAATACAATATGTAAAATTTTAATACTGTACAGAAAGAAGGGCCTGTCTAGTGCCAAACAATCTTTTACAAATTTAAATGTGTAATAAAAAGTATACACCCAACCTGATTGTGAGATATAACAAGCTAGCCGAGGATTGGTAAGGTGTACAATTTTTCGTACTACGTAATAGTACGTAATTTTTTTTTTACTTTAACGTGACATATATGGCATCCCAACGTGGATGAATGTCATGTAATATTTTGTTCGCAGTATACATACGAGTATAATATTGTTACGTGTTTGCTATTCACACAAACACCTCAAATCGTAGATTCGTTGACTGAAAGTCCAAGTAACACTTACTCACAACTTCATTAACTAAATAAGAATTAACAATAATAACTTAATGAAGCACTTAACTATAATCACAATTAAACACCTAAAAATCACTAATTTAGTTAGTCTCTAACTTATTTCTTCTTTACTGGCACGATACCAAATCCAGGCTGAGCTCATCCACCCTTCTCGTATAATTCTAGTTCCGCTTTTATAAATTTAGACAACATAAGCTTTAATGCCCTGAAACCAACTCATTGGCGTAACAATATGTTGCTCGCCATACTATAATACACAGCTGTAAATGTACATTTGACAAGTCAAATTATTTAAAAAACAAAAAATCCTATGGTAAATCCTCGAAAATTTCCAACAGGAAAAAATATCAGGGTAAAGAGAACTAAAATTGTGGTATTTCAACTCCCCACATTTTCATGAAAGTTCTGAGCCATCGGAGAGGGCTAAATAATGTGCTATAAATTAGGATTGTTGTGTTGAAAAAGTATGATTACTTTTGGAAAAAAATGTCAAAATTCAATGATCGATTAATAATAATTAATATTTTTTTAAAGATAACTGTTACCTGGAAAAATGTACTCCTACATTAGTTAGAATTTATGTGAAATGCTGATTGTGATTGTCAAATGAATATCAAAAATAATTTGAATTTTAATAGATTTTTCTCCATTTCGGATTTAAAAAAGATTTTAATACGCCAATTTATTGTTAAATAAACTACAGGCAGTGACCGTAATAACTACAGTGTATAAATGGGCAATGATCATATTTAGGAGAAAAAAAATGTTTATCGTAAACGCGAAACTAGAATATTAGTGCCAGTAAACGAACTCTTACAAAGATAGCGGAATTTGAATCGAAATCGAAACTGGAATCTAATTATTTTTAATCTAATTTGAAGCTGAATCAACTTAAATTTGAATCTATTTTGAATCGAATGTGATCCGAATTTTAATCGAATTTGAATCATGTTTCGAATAGAGTTTGAATCTGAACTGAAACAAAATTCAGGGACTTATTTTTGATTAGCATATCTCAGTGTCAATGTAAAAGTAACACAAGGCAAAAAATTGCAATTTTGGGTTATGATGATAACTAAACAGAAGAAGACGCGATTTTTGCAATGGAAAACCACCGCATCTCGCCGACTACAATTTCTATTCAAAAATAATGTTGCTTTCACAAATATTTGACTTTTTAAAGTTGCTAGTGTTAAAACAACATATTCAATTTTATGTAATAAAAAAATATAGTAATAAAAAAATATGTATATGTACAGATTTAATTAATTAATTATCTACTTGTATTTTGTATTTTATATATGTGTGTATTTTATATTTTATGTGTAAGGAAAATGTGTTATACCTGCGATTTATTGTAAATTTTTTACAAAATGTTTATCTTTGACATGTCTTATCTAAGTATGTAGCGCACAAGACCAATAAAGATGATTATGATTATGATTATTATTAGAATATATTAACATATCTACTTAATGCTAAACCAACACATAATCAATTGATGTAGTTATGCGAAATTGATATTGTCTTACTTTGCAAAACTTATATAATGTAAATCCAACTGAAAGAAAAATATGGTGATTTTGCATTAGAAGAAAATGTTGTTTAAGTGAACTTTGTTAATGTGATATAAACACAAATCAAAATTTGCATTAGATGTGTATACAAAAATGCCCACAAAAAGGTTAATATCAAAAATAATTTTGTCATTCTACTTTAACAATGATAGATAGATAGATAGATAGATAAAAGGCTATAGTTTATCGAAATTTACGATTACAGGGAATTTTTTGGATCTATTTATTTGATAACGAAAACATCAACTCAACTTTTCTCAAAACTATGCCATTTTGAAACGAGTTATTTTTCCATTAACAGTGCGATATTTTCTCTATTCGTTAGTCGACTGTTTCTTTCCCAAGGTCTGATTACATATTTTAATGGTATTTTTGCAAACTTTGCCTCTTAATAAAATACATACCGTTTGACATTCTTATAAAATTTGGTACAAAGGCATTTTCAGGGGTCCTCATTAACGATATGATGTCAGATTTTGGATAAAAAAAATCGTGGTGGTCCGTCCGTGTATACCTAGAATATGGTAATATGGTCAAAATATGCAGATTTTGATGTTCTTCACAATAACAAAAAATTCGTTCGATTATCGTAAACAATGTATACAAAAAAAAATCAGTTTATCGTTGATGGTTGTACGAATATATAAAATTAACAAGAAGTGTCTCATGTTCTGTGTGAATATCTTATCTCACGTAACACAATTATTATCATTGTCCTAATCAGAGCGAATAATAAAAGTGGATGTGAGCTCGCATACAAACGACAATGTAGGTATATGGCTGTAGAAATTACGTAAATTAATACAAGGTGATTTAAAAGAAATCCAGCGAGTATTTCAACAGTAAGTTAAATTTACAAATAAATTCAAATGAATAATTTTACTAATTTATTCACTATTTACTAATTTATTATGTACATTTTATTATAAACTCGGCTCGATGGCATAGTTGGCTGGAGGGATGGCAAGCATGACTAGAAATTCATCTATCATAGCTGAGGGTTTGATGCCCGCCCCAAATGCCGGTGGCAATCGTTGTATATCTACGTTTTTAATGTGACCCTCTTCTGGAAAGTTAATTAATTTTATTACAAACATACCAAAAATATATACAATTTTTAGTTTTATCAGATTAATATTTGATATAGAATATGCAAATAGTAATATATTGGTTGATGAGTTCTTAAGATGATAAAATGAAAAATCGCGAAATTTATTAAGAAAATGTCGTCACAAATTAAAAAACTCAAAAGATTAATCGATAATACGTTAAAAGAAAGTGTTCCTCAAAAATTTCTCGGCATTGTAGAAAATCATTCCTCACAGTCGTTTGATAAAGAAGAAATTAATCTCCTTAACAAGGGATTAAATTTTGCTTTACCTGCCTCTGAAGGCATTTAAGATGAGATTGTTGCAAGTGTTGAAAGTTCAAATCAATACCTTCCTGATTCCTCTAAAGGATTTGTCAGAGAAGCTTGCAAAAATCAAATCTCGACAAATATTGTCATTAAAGTAAATCATAAGTCAAAATCTACAAAAGACAGAAAAATTATCAAACGATTGCGTGAGCAAGATTGTTTTTATTTAAAAAGCTGATAAGGGCAATAAGGTTGTTATTAGATAAAGAGGACTATTATGAAAGGGTAGACAATCTGATTAGTAATGGTCCTTATAAAAAACTTTTCAGAAATCCATTACCAAAAATGGTTACTGAAGTGAGAAATGTACTTAAATCCTGCAACAACCTTATTACTCCAGCTTTTAATAGGAAGTTACATATATCTAACCCAAGTGTATCTAGATTGTACTGCTTGCCTAAGATACATACATAAACCAGGAAAGTCGGTACGTCCTATTGTTTCGGCAATCGGATCGCCGACTTACCACCTATCAAAATGGTTAACAGAAGGGTTCGAAAATTTACCTATTGCACCACCTAGTTTCTCTGTGATTAATTCCAACGATTTCATTAATAAGGCGAAAAATATTCAGTTGCAAGAAGGTGAAATTTTGTTCATTGTTTCCAAGTGTTCCGATACCACAGACCTTGGACTACCGTAAGGATCTACTCGAATTAAACAATCTCAGTCAAGATGTAGTAAAAGAATATCTTAAAGTCACTAAACTTTGCATGAAACAAAATTGTTTTCGATTCAACGATAATTTCTTCAAACAACATGAAGGAACAGCAATGGGTAACTCATTGTCACCATTCATTGCCAGTCTCTTCATGAACAGATTCGAGACGGAAGCAAAAGAAGAATTCTAGTATTTCCCCAGGGTTTGGCTTAGGTATATGTGGATGATATTTTTGCAGTGTTCGATACAATAGTCGCTGATATTGATAACTTTGTATCAAAATTAAACAATCGTTTCGCGTCAGTTAAATTCACATATGCAACTGAACACTCTGGACACCTACCATTTTTAGATATATTAATAATTAGAAATGGTGACAATAAGTTAGAATTTGACATATACAGAAAAGATACCAGTACTCTAAGAGATATCCCTAAGGACTCTCACCATTGTGCTCAGCACAAAATTGCGAGTTTTAATTTTCTAGTCCATCGTCTATTAAGCTTCCCCCTCAATAAGGAGAGGTTTGAAAAAGAAAAGGCATTGATTAAGGATATAGCTGCTAGTAATGGATATTCTGTAAGTTTAATTGATAAAATAATTAAGAAACGAAAGTTTAAAGAGTCGCTTCGAAATGCTTCGACCTTTCAAAATGAAAGAGAAAATCCGAAATTTGTATCGATTCCATTCGATCTTCGATTCACTCGTAGTATTGGTAAGATTTTTAAAGATGTAGGTATGACAGTGGTTCATTCATCGAGAAACAAACTACAACAACTTTTAGGCAATCCAAAAGACAAAATCGAAACAAACGAAAAGTCGGGGATTTACGAAATTA
This sequence comes from Rhamnusium bicolor, assembly GCA_029963845.1. Lineage (NCBI taxonomy): Eukaryota > Metazoa > Arthropoda > Insecta > Coleoptera > Cerambycidae > Rhamnusium > Rhamnusium bicolor. Next base: position 3,803,561 of record JANEYF010005770.1, read on the forward strand.
GTTGTAAGGACTGTAATCAAAAGTATGTTGGACAGACTAGACGATCAATTCAAACTAGATTCAAAGAGCATATGGCCCATCTCAAATTTGGTAGAACCGATAAGTCTAGTGTAGCCGACAATGCGTTTGAGAACAACCATAAAATAGATATTAGCAATTTAAGATTAATTAGGAATGTAACAAATAGCTGGATGCATTTGAAAGCTTGGAAATCATAAACTGTAAAAATATTATGAATAGCGACAGAGGGTCTATCCCAAATAGCCCGCTTTATTGGTTAGTGGGTCACGGTTCACCAAACCGTGACGGTTCGGTGAACCGTGATAATAATTTAGGTATAAATAGGGTAGATTGTTAGCATAAGTTTAGTTTTCATCATCTTCAGATGATGCCAACTTGGTTGGCGAAACGCGCGTCGAGTGCAGTGTATAGTGTTTTGGTGTTTTACAAAAAATTTGAGCAATCATTTATATCACTTTATGTGAAAGAGGGGCACATTTCACGGCAGCTAGCTTTATAATTAGCTAGCCCGCATTATACTTAACTCTTTTTATTGTCATTTTCGTCCAAAATAGAATTTTGCAAATGTGAAGTGTCTAAATGAAAATAGATTAACTTATCAAAACTGAACATTCTTTTTGGGAAATGTTTAGTCAAGAATATTTCATTTATACTGTAAGAATATGTTGATATGTAATCATTTTTTTTCCTTACAGTTATAATTTCTTATGTTTTGCAAAAGTACAGAATGATTCAATAAATAAGATACACGATTGAACTTCGCCATGAATAAACGATGTGTTGTTTTACAACGTTTGCCAAAAGAACATTATCGTCTTATTACACAATACAAATAGTAAAACTATATTATTCACCAAGGGAGTCTTGCCGGCTTGGTAAATATTACATTATAACAATTGGCTGTCAGTTTTCTGAGAATCACTATATAGATAACATACAAACTCATCAACCACATTTCATTAACGTCACATTCTGCAACCACTCTACTTCCTTATATACGTAGTCACTATTATATTTTCATAACGGAAAATTATTTAAACACGTGATTCGTTCATAATAACCTCGCAATTAATCTCACTAACTGTGACACCTCAATCACTGCGCAACCCCTTATACCGTTGACATTCACGCATTCAATGTTTGTGCGTGTAAACATTATCGATCATTTGATAGTTACGACATAAGCTTATTTTAACGGCAACTACATTTTAATCGTCTTGAACTAGTGAATAAAAAAGGATACTTTCCTATTCTTAGGAAGGGAATATTTAATCACATGCAATTTATTATTTTCAATAATAAATTCCTCGCAATATAAGTTTTGAAATGGAGTTAGGAAACAGTTTTGTATTGGATATTCAGTTATTACACAAACGGTTATATAACGGGTAAAGTGGGGTGGAATAGGCATCTGTGGCGATGGAGTTGGTGGAAGAGATAATGTTATCTGGGAGCACTAATTGAAAGGTAATTGAGGAACTCCGGTAGTTAGGAGAAAATGAGCAGCAGCCCAACGGCGTAATGCAGATTTAGTGGCCCGTGTGTGGCGCAACTTACTGCCCTAAGGCATTGATAAAGAGCTTGTTACACTCGAAATTACCACCGCGATCCAATTGTTTGAGGATATAACTGTTTCACAAATTACCTGTTTTTGCAGTTAATTTCACTTCGACCGATTTACTGCACCCTGGATTCCACTTCGCGACAAGAACTTATATGAACGTGACCATTAGCGCTCGTTACACCAAATAGACTCAACAACGTTATCTCCTCTACTATCATAATATATTTTCTTATTAATGTTTTCGTACATCTCCCTTAACTTCCATTCCTTTATCACCGATTTTATTACTTACACTCCTAATGCTCGAGGAACTTTCACCATTCTTCCGCAGATAAATTATTAAATGTAAAACTAATTCATATTTCGAATCATAAATTTATTCTGTACCTTAAATTTCGTATATAATCGTGTGTGTCTTTTCTTATTTTTCAACTGGCTGATTAATCTTAAGAATCCTAAGTCGAAACGTCGACTTATGAATGAGACTATTAATTTGTGCGGAAGATTATTGTAAAAAGTCGACCAGACAGACGCTAAATACCCATCTGAAAAATTGGCACGTATTTCATATTCAAGAACGAAAGAAATAAATTTAATTTACTGTCATAGTCTTATCCCTCACCGATTACGTCTAGTGTATTGTTCATGAAATCAATACAAATGACATCCCATCTCGCCACCAGTAATCGATCATATTAGTAAATATGTTACACTTAAATGAAACATAAAGTATGTCATTTACACAAAATTGATGAGGTTTGTTAATATACGATCAGTCTCACCAGAATATATTTGACTTCCTGAAGAAAATGCAATGAATGCAATGATCTGTGAAATAACCAGTACATACCACAATCACAGTTAGTGTGCCCTGGAAATTCTACATTTGCGATCTGGGGGAGTGATTGATCGGTCCATCACAAAACGAGAAACTAATATACTTCATTGACATTTCACCTGATATGACTGAGTTTTGAGTCTCTACGCCTTTTAACAATTATTATTTTTAGTTAAAACTTCAACGATCTGAATGTCAAATTGTTGATTAACATTTTAACACTACTTAACCTTACATATTTTAACTTTTAAAAACATTTAAATCTTTGTTTCACGGAAAACGGCGTTGTGGGGTAATAAGAGGTACTCGTTTTGGCAAATTTAAAAAAATTTTGTGAATATATACATTTTTATGTTCAATTCAGTGGCTACGATTTTTCGTAGTACAGGGTTTCCCACAATTATAGTATTCATAACTTTAGTAAGGACAAACAAACAATTTTACGCATTTATTTTGTAGTCGAATAAACACCACTACACCACAGGTAATACAACCTCCTGTATCCTTAAGGTAACCTTGCGGAGTAGTGGACTACACTTATCATCCAAGTACGTTGGGATTAATTTCTACTTCTGAAACAAAAACCCAACTCCTTGACGAGAAATCAAACCCGGATTCTCGGGGTAAGTGGCAAATATCCTTACCGCTCCACCCACAACGGATTCGACGTCAAATATACGAGCATATCAATATTGTATTGCCAAAAAAAAAAGAAAAAAAAAAAAAAAAAAATATATATATATATATATATATATATATATATATATATATATATATATGGTTTGAAAGAAAGTTGTTTTTCTTTTTGACTTCTTGAACCTTATTTATATATTTTTATAGCAATTGTGTTCTTGGGATTTTGGTTCTTTAATGATATGAATTTAGAACAATTTAGATTTTCATTCATATCATTAAAGAACCAAAATCCCAAGAACCCAATTGCTATAAATATATATATATATATATATATATATATATATATATATATATATATATATATATATATATATATATATATATATATATATATATATATATATATATATATATATATATATATATATATATATATATATATATATATATATATATATATATATATATATATATATATATATATGTATATTATGACAAATATTACATTGATATGAAAAATGATCAGGTTGGTCATAAAAAATTCCTCATCATTAGGAAGTACGACAGAAACGAATATTCTTTTATCAAAAACATATGTTAGAACATCTTTTAAAATGCAATTTTGTGAGATAATGCGAATAAGCACGACCCCAATACTAAAGAAATAGGGGGCGACAAAAACAAATGTGAATTGCATTACGTATTCATTCAGACGAACAAAATACGATGAGAAATATACAGTTTTCTTATTCCTACGTTACGATTTAAATTGCTCCACTGCGTGAAATGATAATCAAGCTATTTATGACGGGATTTATATTATTACATATTTATGCTAAACCGTATAAACCAGAGTAATAGACATTATCACAACTTTCTGAACATAAATATAAATATTACGTTTTATATATTCAATTTATATCATTGCAGCATTGCCCATTTCATAAAATTAGTTCCATATACACATTATTAATAAAAATGGGTACTTTCATTATCTCAAATGAAAACCAAATAGTGCTATTTATATTAAGCTGGTAAACTTTTTTAACAATAATAAAAAAACTGCAACTTTAATTAAACCGCCTACCGATAACTACTATTAATATTTGATTGTTTGAATATTAACCCCAAAATTCTGTCTCTACTTAATAACAAGTTTTCGCACGCTTGTGTTGTTTGACAGATCCCACTTTAGTGAAGAATAGGGTTTCGAAGTGTATACCTATTGAACACTTTGAGAGGCTTATCTTATTTAATCTTTGACCAACAACACCATAGAAACGAATTTTGAAATTTTTTACTATATCACTGAAATGACGAAGAATAAAGGTTTAAGCGCAACAAGATCTACATCGTCATTAAGGATATTATCAATTTTCTATTATTGGTAATGTTTGTGTCTGCGACCTGTTTCAAGATAGGTATGTAAAATTTTTGGCAGGAAACCGAAATATAATTTTCAGTCTCTTATACCACCTACCGACCCGAAATAGTACAACAGTTGTCTGTTACAGGCAATCTCCATCGAGTAGTTTATTAAACTTTTTTTATTTTACGTTAAAAAACAAAATTTCAAAAACCAGATAAAGAGAAACTCTTTAGAAAAATAAATACGCAGTATCGTTTAAATGAACTAAGGAAGTGGGTGCGGCGGCGTATCTAATTTGAATATATGCCATCTTATACACTCGTATATTACACTAAATTACACCTTTATTTATGAGTGGCTAGACAGGGCTGTATATTTATTCTTTAGATTAAGCGGGACGATTTCGCCGGTGATGAACGAGTGACGTGTAACAAGATCATTTCAAGGAAGAGCCCATAACAAAATATAATGAATAATGCACTGATGCGGTCACTCCAATCTTGTGCATCTAACAGATACCTCCAATCCTTTAGGGGCGCTCGCTGTACTCGATATAATAATCATACTTTTCAAGTCAAGTGCACAAGTATATTTTTATGCACGATAACTTTTGTTGAATTTATAATTTAGACCATAAGACCATCTCTAATGAAACTGGGCCACAAACTTTACATAAGAGTATGCTAATAACATCGAACCTGTGTATTTTGAAAAACGATGAAAATAAACGTGCCAGAAAATTTTATTACAAACTTTTTAATAATAAATCTATCTAACGTTTCGAAAAATTTTCTCGATAATCTTCAGGTGCACACATCTTCTATTAAATAGTTTATTAGTGAAATTAAGTTAGGCACAACTTTCCATCCTACTTTCCTCGCTTTGACATTAATACAGACAAGTTATTATAACGGTTGTCCCACATATAAACACTGCATACATATATATATATATATATATATATATATATATATATATATATATATATATATATATATATATATATATATATATATATATATATATATATATATATATATATATATATATATATATATATATATATATATATATATACATAGCTGTTACAGTGTTATTATACTTGAGACAGCCGATAAATGGAATTTAATTTATTGATTTCTCTGTATAATTTTTTTAAGGATTATTTTGCCTTATAATCCCGAACATTAAAAATATTACGCCTTTATACCAAGTTGTTTTCGAATCAATGGATCCAGCCCATCGAGGAATTTCTTCGATTAGTCGCTCGATGGATCCAACCCATCGGTGGATCAATCCATCGATGGATTCAATCGATCGCGAATAATCATCACCTCCAACATTCCGAATATTTTTTCAAATTTTTGGTGTCCTGCATTATTAAATAAATTTGTTTCTCAGATCTTTAAATAGTCGGAACCAGTACTTACTAAAGCGTAATTATCTAACATACCTCGACATATTTCTTAGGTTTAATAAAACTTTATAATTTTTGTATGTTTAAGAAATTTGTGTCTGTTACATGATACCTTGTATATTTCTTAACAAGTTTATTTATCGTAAAACATGTAGCGTTGGTTCTCGAGTCAGAGTTATCTTGGATATATCAGTATCAGCGGTGCCCGTGGCAGGGAACGGAAGTAGTATTTTTGCAAGTTATATATGACCAGATCTCAGGGGTGATGATGCTGCTGAGAAACCGAAAAAATTCGTTATAAATCTACGACATTAATATCTAGATTTTTGTTAATTTATTTTTGTTATCATCATAGAAGTTGGTAGTGATATTAAGTTGAACGGTACCTATCCCCTCAGTGGCAATTATTATATTCTCGTTGCGTTTTCAGACACAAATAGCTCTCTGGGCTGTATCTAACAAATATAATCAATTACACTCTAATTTTAAGTAGGAAAGTAACTATTACAATATTCAAATCTGCTGTTTACTCAATCTCAACCAGGTGATATGAAAACATAATAAATCAGATGTACGATATGTATTTCTTTTATACATCACATCACAATAATATAAAACTTGCAATAGTATGAAAAAATTTATGCTACTTTTGAGGTAGCTGTAAACAGAACGAGTGATTTATTTGAAAAGAAACAAGCAATTTAATATTTTTGTGATGTATGTATTATTATTTTCTCTTGCTGTAAAATTTTATAAAGTAGTGATTGATTTTCCAATAGGGCAATATAAATTGTCAATTTAATTTCACTCTCCGAACTGGATTTGTGTGTTGACTCTGACAATAACATACATAAATAGAAAATTTTTTAAACTCGTATTAGAAAAATGTTAAATATAAATAATATTCTCTTTATGTAACCATGTAAAGTAGTCGATGTTGAACAAACCAAAAAATGCCTCTGTGTAGATTCTCTATAATTATAGTGGTTTTGAATAAATTTAAAACCTATATAAGATATTTCTTTACACACTCTATTCGTGAACTACGTCAAAATAGTGATTTTATCACCCCTTGGCACTTAAAGTAAACAAATGCGTTTAAATTTAAGAATTTAGTTTATCGTACATTAAACATAAAGAACATCAATTTACCCTGTAAAAGATGAATCAAAAGTGTCGTGTTGGAAATTTATCACTCACGGTCATCTTACGTTTGTAATGCAGATTGCAATTCCAAAAGGAATTCTATCTAAAGGCCAAGGGTGGTGATTGAGGGTGCTTAAAGCTTACGGCTAACACTAACACGGTCAGCTGATCGTTGCTGAAGCTGCGAAGCTGAATTGCGCCCGGCACATCGTGTTCTGCTTGACCCTCGGCCGTTCCTTTTAGACGCTGCAGGCGTAAAACTATCCCTTGGGATATGATATTCAATACTACACTACTGCCCAGGAAACCTGATCAGCTACAATTCAGACTCATATATCTCGATATAACAAAAGTCTGCTTTTTCTTCATCTACAGTTATCAAGGAAATTGCTTTTATTACGACTTAACCCTAATAACTTATTTAAGGGGCGGATCATTAATCAATTCTACACTTTTTTTTTGATTATTTTATATATTATTGCAAAACAACCGTTAAAAAGTTATTTAATGGAGTTCTTATTATTTTTAATAAATTTGCTAATATCGATATGGATAACTACAATAATCAAATATTTTTCTGTGTATTGTTTTAAAAATGCTTGCCTCATCTCCCAATTTTCGTGTGCTCATCTTGCCTCATGTATCGACATACAACAGTGTACACAGTTTTGAAATTCAGCATGACATATGCACACAATAATTTAGCATTAAGTGGCAAATTAATGATTATATCCAAATATAAATATTTATATTAAATTACATTATCCCACTCAAAAAAAATATTGTGGCAATAGGTCAATCATAGAACAATTAAATAGCAGAGACAATGAAAATTTTGGGTGAATATTTGGGTAAGAAAAGTGGCAGAATCCAGTGCCTCTTGTTATGCAATACATCAACCCTAACCCTCTTTTTACCTGATCTCCACGTGATGCATATGGGCATTATATCTGTCAAAGATACACTATCTGATGAGAGAACTTTACCCGTTGAAATATAATATTTCTATTACCCGTCCTTCTTTGAAAACATTGTTTTTTTTAATTATATATACGCCTCTGAATTACACTTGAAAATCATAATTTGTGAGGGTCGAGATTGTGTCACGTTTATATATCTTGGAAATGCATAAACGCAAAATATTTTTCTTTAAAAATTATTTTAATATTATATCTAATTTCTTGTATTAGAAATGTAAAATGTAGAAGTTAAGTTTGAATTACAAGGTGAATTACGTTTTAACAACTTATAATAAAACTCATTTATGCGTGAGGAAATATAATTGTTTTGGTTTTATGTCAGAGTGGGTATAACGTTTTATGTAAATGTGGGCACAACACTTATACGTCTGATATAAACCATAATACTTACAACGGTATGAAACATACATACATACATACATACACGAGATAGCAGTCATACAGAAAAAAAATTATACCTACAGGACCGTACTCGCAGGGGTACTAAAATATATGGCGAATTATAATAAAATTCTGGTATAAAGTTTTGTATAGTTCGTACGTATGTTTACGATGGTTTAGTATTTTTTGTAAAAGTTTTTAATTTGAATATATCGAATATATCGAACTTAATTGCAAAGATCATTACAGGTAAATTCATAGGAAATGGGTGAAACATAGAAATTGTAAGTGTTAGTTCGATTCGGCAATTCCTTATTTTTAAAACGACGAAGGCTAGAAATTTCAAAAAATATTACCCTACAAAACCTGTTGAATGAAAGAGACGGAGGGAGGTATTCAAAATGTATTCTTATTGACTTCAAATATTTCAATTTTAATTTGCGGCTTACATAATTCATGAGAAATAAATATTATAAAGATTGACTAGTCCGTTCAGTTTTTAGTTTAAGTATCATACATCCCGAAGTGGGTTGGAACCTTTCACGTGACGACACTAACACTGAAGTAGTTTCTACAAACACAAAACACTCGATATCTACTATAATTGACGCTCGTCTCGCCATTTAAGTTGACATCAACTGGAGATGATTAAAACATTTTTAGTTTTAGTTTAGCACCACATGGAATACAATTCCCTGAATTCCTAAAAAAAGCCTTGGGTGGGAGGAAGCTATACATTACAAGGTATCAGACACATTTAATATCCGCGGACAGATTAATTTTCCAAAGAAAAATCCAGTTACCCGGCCGAAATCGAAATTGACCGTAATCCCCCACATTAGTCAAAAATTCTCGCTGTACTAAGTAGACACATTAATTAGTGGCTGGAAGTAATTTTTAATTTAAAGTCGTAAATTCCCAAGCAGAATGTTACATTTTCTATATTATTTACTCATATTTTACTGGTTAAGAAAGATGTTTCATCCTTACATACTGAGAGTGATCATTTTGATTTTTACCCTTCCAGTGATAATGTTTCCAGTTGCATTGGTCTTACAAATTGTAGAATAACGGCCCATTTTTACCGCCTCTAAAAAGGATAAGCAGGTCCTGTCTATCTGATTACATGTAGAACAAATTCAAGCAATAGGGGCCGCCCTATCTGAGCCACCTATGAGTCTCCGAGATAATTTAACTCCACAAAACACGACGTAACTGCTGTAATCTCGCTGGCTTACTATATATCGTACTAAAATGCTAATCATTTAATAAAATGTGTCAAGCACTTCAACTATGTACTGACTTTACGATGAGTATACTCGCGTTCCGGTATTTATCTTAATGCCATAATAGAAGCACTAGAAATTAATTTACTTTTAAAATCTTGATAACAATTTTCAATTAACCATGTGTATAAAAAAATCCATCAGTTGGTAACGTCCCTATGCTGTTATTTTATTGAAATTAGTTTTTTTTTACCAGCAATTGAAATTTGCTTATCGATTATTATTATTATTTTTTTTTTCGGTTTCCCGATGCCGGTCAGTCCTCCCGTGGCCTCCGACGCCACACGGGAGTCGCGCCGGCACATCAACTACAACCACTCCCCACATCCCGCAGGGTTAGTGACTGTAGATACCAGAATCGTGTGCCCTAAGCAGACGGAGAGAACCCAGAATGACCGCCTACTGCATTTGGCCTGCCAGCTATTCGGCTGATTTTTGGCAGGCCGGTATGATCTTCAGTTCCGAGAGCAGCGTAGGCTTTATCCCTCCGAGTACACCGATTATAAGGACGACCACCTTTACCGAGTAGCCTGGGTACAGCACTTGGAGCTCGTACCGGAGATCGCGATATTTGGTCCGTTTCTCCTCCTCGATGTTTTTCTCCGCAGGTGCCGAGAACTCGATGACATACATCACCTTGAGTTGATGGTCGAGGAGGACTATGTCAGGCTTGTTGGCTTGGATTAGCCTGACAGTCGGGAACGAGTAGTTCCAGTAAATCCGGCATTTCTCGTTCTCGACAACGGACTCAATATCTCCGGGGACGTAAGGCAGCACTGGTGTATGGTCTACCCCGTACGAGTGCCTAAGATGGTAGTATAGCACTCGTAAAGCCGCGTTATGTCGGTGGATGTAGGCCGAAATCGCATATATGGGGCATGCAGAAAGTAAGTGCATGAGCGATTCCTGCGCCTGATGGCAGGTCCTGCAGTTGATATCAGGAACCTCTACACGCCACACGCGGCTACGGTAGACCAAGGTGTTGATAACACCATCCTGGCAGACCCTAATGAATCCCTCGGTCTCTGACTTAAGCCCGGCTGACCTTAGAAAGGCGAATGTCAGCCTGGTCGATAAACCCAGTGTTTCTATGTTCTTATAGAAGACGCCATGCTGGGGTTTATCGACATGCTGCCGAAACAGATTTTCCGTTTCGGCAGCTCTGATTCGGGCTTTCAGACGATTTGGCTGAAGTTCGGTGACTGACTCAACATCAGCACCTCGCCGGCCTTCTCGCCCTATGTCAAATGCGAGACCGAGTTCATCTGTGGCTCTTTTTGCTGCCTTGAACAATCCTGCTCCCACTCCTACAGTTTCGTGATGTTTTACGAACCGCAAGAGGGGATCTGAGCTCCTGAGGATGTTACATGCCATACTCAGAACTACTCTGCCATGCGTACACTCCAGGCTTAAGAGTCCTCGGCCCCCCCGTTGACGTGAGAGGTACACACGAGGAACGGACGATCTAGGATGAATACTTCGGTGAATATTCATCATCTTGCGGGTATCTCTGTCTAATTGACGCAGCTCATCTACCCTCCACTTTACTACTCCGAAGGAGTAGAGCAGAATGGGAACGGCAAGCATATTAGTTGCAGACACCTTGTTCTTCCCCGAAAGTTCGGAAGACCAAATCTTTCGGAGGCGGTGTCTGTACTTGCCGCGGAGAGAATTTTTTATTTGTGATACATCCTGGATGTGCCTTTGTTGCACATCCAGATATGTATAGGTCTCTCCGGCATCCAGATGTCTTAGGATGCTTCCGTCTGCGAGCTGCGCATCTTCAGGGGAATTCCCCGCATCGTCCTCTCTTGAGGTGGACGACTGCACATTTATCCAACCCGAACTCCATACCAATTGCCCGCGTATATTCTTCGACCACCCTAAGCTGTAGTTCGCGCTCTCTGGAGGCATAAAGTTTAAGATCATCCATATAAAATAGATGGGTGACCTTATGCCTCCGGTCGCTGGGTGGCCCACATTGATATCCGCGGGTTTGGCGGAGCTCAACAGACAACGGCAGCAGTGAGATGCAGAAGAGGAGAGGACTCAGGGAGTCACCCTGGAAAACTCCCTCCGAAATGCCACCTGTTCTGTCGTGACCCGCTGTGCACCTGATGTTATGGTGAAGCGGGTCTTCCAAAGCGGCAGCAGCTGTTCTATGCATCTCACTAGTGGTGCTGGTACCGCAAGACATTCGAGCAAGTACAACAATAGCTCATGCGATGTTGTATCAAATGCCTTGCGGTAATCAATCCAGGCCATCGGTAGATTCCGCTTGTATTGCACAGAATCCTGTGTAATACAGCGGTCTATCAGCAAGCTGTCCTCGCAACCTGCCATGCTCTTCTTGACACCACGCTGTTCGTGTATCAGCTGGAAGACCGGATCAACAGACCTCAGTGTCCTAGCATACAAGATACGTGTAAATATCTTGTGGCAGGAGTTAAGGCAAGTGATCGGCCTATAATTCCTCGGGTCGGAAATATCCCCCATTTTGGGGATAAGCACAGTACGTCCCTCGACGAACCAGTCCGGAATCTGCTGCCCCTCGTTCAACCATGAGTTGAAAACTCGCGCCAGACGGCGGTGAGTGGAAGGAAATTTCTTCCACCACCAGTTGTTAATGCCGTCTGGGCCCGGGGCAGCGAAGTTCTTGATACCAACAAGTGCTTGTTGGACTTCTTCCGTACCGATTGCCGGGCACACTTCTTCTGGCTCTTCAAGATGTGTGTGACACAGAGCCTCAAAGTGTGCAATTGATGGAGTGTCGCTATTGAATGGACGCGTCGTTTCGTAGATTCCCGTCCAGAAGGTTTCGACATCTTCTACAGTCGGCGGATTATCTACAACACGCTGTGGCTCTTGAAAGAGGCGAGAAGGATTCGTACGGAACAAATTGTTTTGTTCCATACTCCTCACCCGCCTCTTCAATGTTTTCTTTATCGCCATGAGCGCTCGGATCCTATCTAGACAGTGCTGCTTGATGGTAAGCATCACTGTCAGATTTAGAGTATGGTGTTGACGTCTTAATCCGGCTGCTATGCGCCGGATTCTGGGAGTAAAAACTCTACCAGTCGTCTTATATTCCACCACACTCTGGATCCGAGAAGCGTGTTGTCTGGCCGACTGTATCTTGCCCACGATTTTCTGTACACGCCGCTTGGCTTTCTCGACCCCGTGATTGGTTGACCTCTCACGGGGGACGAGTTGCTTCGCAGCGTTGTACACGGCACAGTTGATTTGCCAGATGTCTGCATCTTCCGGAATTTCCTCATCGATGACCACGTCCATTCTAGCCAGGTCTTGTGGCTTTAGGTTAGCCCTGGTGTTAAGGCTAACCCTCGTCCTTACGTCTACGTCGGTGAACTCTAAAGGATATTCCCCATCAGCTCGTAATTGCCGCGGTGGTACTGCGGCTGGCAGTTCTTCCAGCTGACGGGGTGCCCTTACGTAACCTGTCCTGAGCAGAAAGGATATTTGATCTCTCAGGTGTTGTTGAGAGAAGGCGCGATGCTCTGGATGCATTTCGCACCAAAGTGCATGCAATCGCGCCATGTATTCCCCTTCGCTCAGGTTCGCTACTCTCTCGGCAGGTCAGCAAGTCATCCCGAAGTCCCCTCGTTCACTTAAAGCGTCCATGTACAGTTGCATTTTCATCATCATTAGGACCGTCCGGTAAGGCCCCTCCCATCTGTCCTTGACCTCCATCCGACTGAGGTCGATTGTGAGGGGCCCTTCTTAGGTTATATGGAACCCATAGCAGTAAGAGTACCAGGGTGGTTAGCCCTGGTACTCCCGGCCGGCATTTGTCAGGCAGAGTTGCCTCTGCCTGTCCAGGGTGCACCAACGCGGAGGTTGCCGGTCCTTTGCACCCCTCTGGTCCTTTGCATTTTTTTTTTTTTTTTTTTTTTCGGTTTCCCGATGCCGGTCAGTCCTCCCGTGGCCTCCGACGCCTCACGGGAGTCGCGCCGGCGCATCAACTACAGCCACTCCCCACATCCCGCAGGGTTAGTGACTGTAGATACCAGAATCATGTGCCCTAAGCAGACGGAGAGAACCCAGAATGACCGCCTTCTGCATTTGGCCTGCCAGCCACTCAGCTGGTTTTTGGCAGGCCGGTATGATCTTCAGTTCCGAGAGCAGCGTAGGCTTTATCCCTCCGAGTACACCGATAATAAGGACGACCATTTTGACCGAGTAGCCTGGGTACAGCACTTGGAGCTCGTACCGGAGATCGCGATATTTGGTCCGTTTCTCCTCCTCCTTCAAGGTGATGTTTTTCTCCGCAGGTGCCGAGAACTCGATGATATACATCACCTTGAGTTGATGGTCGAGGAGGACTATGTCAGGCTTGTTGGCTTGGATTAGCCTGACAGTCGGAAACGAGTAGTTCCAGTAAATCCGGCATTTCTCGTTCTCGACAACGGACTCAATATCTCCGGGGACGTAAGGCAGCACTGGTGTCTGGTCTACCCCGTACGAGTGCCTTAGATGGTAGTATAGCACTCGTAAAGCCGCGTTATGTCGGTGGATGTAGGCCGAAATCGCATATATGGGGCATGCAGAAAGTAAGTGCATGAGCGATTCCGGCGCCTGATGGCAGGTCCTGCAGTTGATATCAGGAACCTCTACACGCCACACGCAGCTACGGTAGACCAAGGTGTTAATAACACCATCTTGGCAGGCCATAATGAATCCCTCGGTCTCCGACTTAAGCCCTGCTGACCTTAGAAAGGCGAAGGTCAGCCTGGTCGATAAACCCAGGGTTTCTATGTTCTTATAGAAGACACCATGCTGGGGTTTATCGACGTGCTGCCGAAACAGATTTTCCGTTTCGGCAGCTCTGATTCGGGCTTTCAGACGATTTGGCTGAAGGTCGGTGACTGACTCAACATCAGCACCTCGCCGGCCTCCTCGCCCGATGTCAAATGCGAGACCGAGTTCATCTGCGGCTCTTTTTGCTGCCTTGAACAATCCTGCTCCCACTCCTACAGTTTCGTGATGCTTTACGAACCGCAAGAGGGGATCTGAGCTCCTGAGGATGTTACATGCCATACTCAGAACTACTCTGCCATGCGTACACTCCAGGCTCAAGAGTCCTCGCCCCCCCCCCCCCCCCCCGTTGACGTGGGAGGTACACACGAGGAACGGACGATCTAGGATGAATACTTCTGTGAATATTCATCATCTTGCGGGTATCTCTGTCTAATTGACGCAGCTCATCTACCCTCCACTTTACTACTCCGAAGGAGTAGAGCAGAATCGGAACGGCAAGCATATTAGTTGCAGACACCTTGTTCTTCCCCGAAAGTTCGGAAGACCAAATCTTCCGGAGGCGGTGTCTGTACTTACCGCGGAGAGAATCTTTTATTTGTGATACATCCTGGATGTGCCTTTGTTGCACACCCAGATATGTATAGGTCTCTCCGGCATCCAGATGTCTTAGGATGCTTCCGTCTGCGAGCTGCGCATCTTCAGAGAATTCCCCGCATCGTCCTCTCTTGAGGTGGACGACTGCACATTTGTCCAACCCGAACTCCATACCAATTGCCCGCGTATATTCTTCGACCACCCTAAGAGCGTTTTGTAGTTCACGCTCTCCGGAGGCATAAAGTTTAAGGTCATCCATATAAAATAGATGGGTGACCTTATGCCTCCGGTCGCTGGGTGGCCCACATTGATATCCGCGGGTTTGGCGGAGCTCAACAGACAACGGCAGCAGTGAGATGCAGAAGAGGAGAGGACTCAGGGGAGTCACCCTGGAAAACTCCTCTCCTAAATGCCACCTGCCCTGTCGTGACCCGCTGTGCACCTGATGTTATGGTGAAGCGGGTCTTCCAGAGCGGCAGCAGCTGTTCAATGCATCTCACTAGGGGTGCTGGTACCGCAAGACATTCGAGCAAGTACAACAGTAGCTCATGAGATGTTGTATCAAATGCCTTGCGGTAGTCAATCCAGGCCATCGATAGATTCCGCTTGTATTGCACAGAATCCTGTGTAATACAACGGTCTATCAGCAGGCTGTCCTTGCAACCTGCCATGCCCTTCTTGGCACCACGCTGTTCGTGTATCTGCTGGAAGACCGGATCAACAGACCTCAGTGTCCTAGCATACAAGATACGTGTAAATATCTTGTAGCAGGAGTTGAGGCAAGTGATCGGCCTATAATTCCTCGGGTCGGAAAGATCCCCGTTTTTGGGGATAAGCACAGTACGTCCCTCGACGAACCAGTCCGGAATCTGCTGCCCCTCGTTCAACCATGAGTTGAAAACTCGCGCCAGACGGCATATTATTATTATTATTATTAGTATTATTATTATTATTTAAAAACAAATTAAGTTCCTCTTCTTGGTAAAAGTTAAAATATAGAGTGGAATGAAAAATAATATTAACTGAAAATTTTTTTGCTAATTATTATTTTCTAATTTTTACAAATCTTATCACAGATAAGTATAACATATATCTTTTTTAAACAATTATTTTCCCGGCTATTTGCCAAAACGCTGAAACTTGGATTACAAAAAAGATAATATGCACATTATGTTCAGTACAACTGACTCAATAATGTTATTTTTAATTTCAACTATTCTGTCTAGTAAAACCAAAAATAAATAAAACACAAGGTACTCACCAGTTGACACTCACTTTAAAAAACTGATGACGCAATGCAAGCATAAACACGTGTCGGTAGATATTTTAAAGTTTTTTAAAGTGAGTGTCAACTGGTGCGTACCTTGTGTTTTATTTATTTTTGGTTTTACTAGACAGAATAGACAAGTTCTTGTTAATATCTGTTTACTGCGGCTTCTCGTTACTCGAAATGATATTTAATCAGTTTTCAACGAAAATCAGAAGATGGCAGGTGTGACTCTGGTGAAACATCGTTTAAGTAAGTATAGTCCCTCTAGAGATTAATCAGCTAACCGGGAATGCCCGGGGAAATCCAACACATCGTACATTGTGTGTGTGTGTGTGTGTGTGTGTGTGTGTGTGTGTGTGTGTGTGTGTGTGTGTGTGTGTGTGTGTGTGTGTGCGTGTGACATAATAAAAGAAAGTCATACCCCACCCAATAAAAAAGAATCTTTGAAGCACTTAGTGTTGCATATTTCGCAGAATGCTTTGTAAATATCGTGGAAATAAACAAGGGGGGTTTGTCTAAAGCTCATTTATCAAAAAACCCTTGTCACGATTTAAGATAATAATTCATAATGATTTTTTTAATTAAATTTGTGATAAGAACAAGTGAAAAATGTACAAGATGTAAAGAGATACAAACAAACGAGCAGGGGAGAGAAAGAGGAAGAAAAAGGACTGGAAGCTCCCATGATAAACAGAGTTTAAATGTAATTTACTGATATTCGCAACATTAATTTATTTCACTCTGAGTTCTTGAGAAAAATTACTCGTTTTTGAAATAATATGAAAACCTACTATTAACTTTTCCATAAAACCATGTTTATTTAGAAATTTTCTGTAGTAGTAATTTTTTATTAAAGATGACACTTAAAAATGAGCAAGTTAATGATTCTTTAAAAAGGTAATACAGACAAAACATATTTTTGTCCGAAACTTTTACCTTGTTTTACTTTTGCAGTTTTAATTAAAAAAATTAAAAATAAAAGTAGTTTTAATGTCAAAATATACCATATCACCAAAGATAATGTCTTTGATATTACTAGACACCGGACAACTTTCGTGCGTGCAGGACCGGCACGGCATGGCACATGGGATAAGAGAAAATAATATTATTTGTACGGAACAATTAAAATACATACCTCAAGTGTCTTAACATTTCATGAAATCTCCTGTACTGTGTTCAAGGCAATAGTTAGTATAAATTGCAAGGCATGGGCCAGACACTTTACATAAATTATATTGCGATACGTGGATCGCAAAAGAGGACTGGCAGCTTTACACATACACTGTGTCCCAGGATAGACGTAACAAGAGGTGTGATGGACAACAAATTGTCGAATTTTGGAATGGTACTTAGGTATTCAGTCCTGCTCGATGTAAAACTAAGATATACCAGAAATGTGTTGATCGATGTTATACAGGGTGTTTTATAAGTCGATTTATAAAATTCGTTACTAATAAACCACCTTAATTTTTCAAGATATGAAAAAATTCGATTAAGGACTGGTTTTTCCGCCTTCCATTAAATCTATCTGACAAATAACTTTCACCATTATAAACAATTATTGATATTGATACAAACTGTGTCCAAGAAAACTGTTTACCAAATAAATTTAACACGAGAAAGAAAGAAGATGGTAGATAGTTTCTTTGGATACGATTGTATCAATAATTGTTTCCATGGAACTTACTTATAAAATTGTTTAATGGGAGATGGAAAAACCGGCCCTAAAAAAGTTGTTTAGAATGCAATTTATATCCTCTTACTAAATTTCGGGAACACACATGTACTTTGTTGTAATTGCCCCTTTTATCAATAAATTAGTATTTTATGAATTTTTAAAAATCATTCTTGCAAATTGCGAGTGCTCCGAAATCACAAATATCATTTCCAAAATAAATTAGGATTATGAATAACTTTTGTTCTTTACGTCTTATTTTCAACAAAAAACTAACTACTAGTGAAAAAAAGGGGCAGTTGCAACAAAGTAAATTTATATTCGTAAAATTTGGTAAGTAGGCACGAATTGCATTCTAAACAACTTTTTTAATGCGATTTTTTCATATTGAAAAATAAAGGTAATTTATTGGTGACGACTTTTATATTTTGACTTATAAAACACCAAGTCATCCTAAAAATCAGTAAAAGAATATTAGTATCCCAACTTGAATTGCCAAAATTCCAAATATCTAGTAATAGCTCTATTCGCGCTATCAATCCCGAATCAGTTTAATCGTTCGCAGTAAGGAAATTAACTCGTGTATGCATACTTAAATAATTCAGGATTGATTTCGAACATAATCGGAATTAGTTCAACCGTTACCGCGAAGAAAGCTAATTTTAACGTTGTTGAGTTAGTGGTAATGACAATGACATCTGTCGAATTATTTTTTGTTAACCTCGTTGGTCTTAAACAGTCAGTGAGTTTCGAAAATGTCCTCCTTTTCTGTCAATAAATTAATATAGAACACATGGTATTGCCGAAGTATAGACTTTTTGTTAAAGCACATTTGGTTTTTGGTTGCTTCGAAATTTGTTTCGGATATTATTGTCTATTACTTTATTGATCAATTAATATAGAACTGTTGACTGCTTTCGATTTGTAAATCGGATTTATTCGCAAACTAAACGTCCACATTTACCAATGGTATCCTAGGTTAGTAGTTTTGATATCAGTGTATACTGTACCACTAACCTTTTGTGTTAAATTCCTTCTATTTTACACAATAAAGACATTTATTATTATTATTATTATTATTATTATTTGGTGGATAAGTTGTAATTTATAATTTCTTTTATTAACGACCACGTGTTTGAAGGTTCACTCTAAATAATTTTTTGTTCTTAATTTATTTTAGACATTTTTGACACCGTGCATTTGATTGCCTAATTTATAGGACTTGAAATTTGCTCAAACAATATTTTTGGAAATTTACTGGAGAATAAATTTAAACGTGCTATCAAATATTATGATATTATTTTATACACTAATCCATTGACATTTTAAACGTTTACTAATATTTACCTAAAAATGATACACAGGGTGATGATACCGGCACTGAAAGCAACATTATAAAAGTTGAGTCCGGTCCTGGAATATTTCCAAAGTGAAATATTATTTTGATTGGACTAAAAGAGTAAAATATTTGTAGCAAATTTTAATCAAATATTTAAAGCCATTCCATAAATATGGCCAAGTGTAGTTTTAGATAAAAACCATAAAATGGTTAACATTTAAGACTATTTAAGAGTAAGTTTGGGGGTGTTTTGAACTCGACTATGTGTGCTCGATCTTCTATTATTCTATGTCACTTTAAAACTGTGACACCCCGTATATATTCTTTTGCTTAATTTTGTACAACTTTTTGCTATCAGTTAATTTTCTCCGTCAATTTCTATTACATATGTAAATTTACCAATACTTAGATAATTTTAGTACCCTAGATATCATTATTTTTAGATAAATAATAAAATTAAATTAGGTATTTTTTTTTTATTATATATATATATATATATATATATATATATATATATATATATATATATATATATATATATATATATATATATATATATATATATATATATATATTATATATATAATATATATATATATATATATATATATATATATATATATATATATATATATATATATATATATATATATATATATATATATATATATATATATATATATATATATATATATATATATATATATATATATATAAAGTTTGAAAGAAAGTTGTTCTTCTTTTTGACTTCTTGAACCTTATTTATATTTTTTTATAGCAATTGTGTTCTTGGGATTTTGGTTCTTTAATGATAGATATGAATTAAAATCTAAATTGTTTATTTATTCATAAACACATTTCACAAACGTTTCGGTGGCTGTTTTCCACCTTTTTCAATGCAATGACTAAAATATAAAGCATTTTAAAATTTTTCTACTCTCTTTAATTATCGTTAAAATATCTTACCTTAAACGAACAAATAATTCGATGTGGCACTTTATAGTTTACAATAATGCTACTTAATAATTTGTGCGTATAGCGAGCACATCACTTTTTACTGTTTTACACTAACCGATGATTTTTCACGCCCTCCGTGACATTGCCAATAGTTGCTACTATTTATTTTTATTTTTATCTTCGTGCCAGCTACGCATTACGATGTTAATTGCATCTCAATTAGGGATGCTCGCCGCTGCGCGCGCATGCTACCATCCTTTCCCACAGGAAAGACATTCCAATAGAGAAGCCGGTCCCGGGATTTACGGACTTTCACGGAAATTGTTCGGAGTCTAGATATTTCTGCTACATTCTAAAATATGGATGTCCGTAAACTGTAGCTGTCGTGGGTGTGATCAGTTTGTTCGGTAACTGTGGCAATTATCTTATTACCAAAATAATGAAAACTAATAAATAATAAAAATATTTGGAAAAAAAATTACATTTTAAATTTTCCGATACACGTGCATTAAGAAATGTGTAAAATATACTGACCATTTCTAAATTTAAAAAAATCTCAATAGGTTACAAGTATATGCAGGAATTTTTGAAACAACAATTACTTAGTAAATCAGTTAAAATGATTTATTAAAAATGAATGATTTTTCTGATGTTTCCATAATAAAATGTCACTTATAGAGACCAAATTCTATTAGAGGCAATCAAGGGGAAAACGTGTGCACCATCCCCTTCAAGTGGCCGCGTCCTATTATTATTTGCCAAAAAAATTGTAATCTTAAATTGGCCCTAACGAATCCCATTGAATAAATTCCATACGTATAGATCTGCTAATCGATAGTAGGGTTTCAATAAATATACCCTCCTCTCACTATCGGTCACTAGCGTATGCGCTGCCTTTCAATCAACTTTGACTGTTATTTTTCTCGAACTATTATTGGGGTATATAGACCTTTTCACTGTATAACTACGGCACTAATTAATCATCAGAAGAAATGTTATGGGAACTAAATAACTTGTTGAATACTAATTAACATTAGGTTTTTCCTTAATTAAATTTGAAAATAAATTAACAGTGAAATACTTGTTATAATTTTTTCACTTTTTACAAAAAATTGCCACAAATCGTAACCACAAATTTACATAAAAATAATACAATAACGAAGAAGTATTGTGAATGATTATATCTACAAATTAAAAAAAAATGTTCTAATCCGGTACCCAAGAACATGGGGGATTCTCCTAATTATATTTAATTCCAAATATATCATAGTACACAAATAATCAGTTAATCAGTAGAACAAATAAGTGAACTAATACTCTTAAAGCAAAGTTGGTGTTAGCCTGAATTTGATATAATTATACCAACATTCTATTTACAGAGAGAACAGAAAATTTGAAATCTGTGTAGAATGTAAATAAGCATTCGCTGCAGCAATTACCTAATAAAATTATCCTAACACTAATATGCATATGAATTAGGGTTCAATGAGGGTGTGCTTTAACTCAGTGGCACTCACTTGTTCTTTATCTTTGCTCCCCTATATGAGGACTGTGAAGTTTAAAAGTTTCAAAAGGAATAAGAATTATGTATTTCTTATATCATACAAACTTTTTTGTTCACATGTTACTTTGTGTAACAAATAGAAATCAGTCATTTGCCCCAATCCTTTTATTAT
The DNA here is from genome assembly GCA_029963845.1 of Rhamnusium bicolor. NCBI lineage: Eukaryota > Metazoa > Arthropoda > Insecta > Coleoptera > Cerambycidae > Rhamnusium > Rhamnusium bicolor. The sequence continues at coordinate 3,825,489 of JANEYF010005770.1, forward strand.
TTACAGTTTATACTATTTTTAAATAAAATTTATTTTGAAAATTCGTCTATACCTAATATGTTACATGTTGATTAAAAGTATAAACTAGTTCACGAAAAACTGACAATAATATATTAATGAAAAGAATAAATTGTTTGTATTACATTATGTTGTGAAGAGCAGTGCTTCAGGGTGATTCCCTGAGTCCTCTCCTTTTCTGCATCTCACTGCTACCGTTGTCCGTTGGGCACCACCAAACCCGCGGATATCAACGCGGACCACCCAGCGACTGGACGCATAAGGTCACCCATCTGGTTTATATGGATGACCTTAAACGTGATGCCTCCGGAGAGCGCGAACTACAAAACGGTTTTAGGATGGTCGACGAATACACGCGGACAATTGGTATGGAATTAGGGTTGGAAAAATGTGCAGTCGTCCATTCACGGGAGGACAATGCGGGAAATTGAATGAATATGAGCAACTCGCAGACGGAAACATCCTAAGACATCTCGATGCCGGAGAGACCTATACATATCCGGATGTGCAACAAAGGCACATGCGGGATGTAAAACAAATAAAGAATACTTTTCGCAGCAAGTACAGACACCTACCTCGAAAGATTTGATCATCCGAACTTTTGGGAAAGAATAAGGTGTCTATCACTAATATGTTTTCCGGGCCGATTATACCTACTCTACTAATTTGGCGTGGGAAAGTAAACAATAGACGAGCTACACCAATAAGACAGACACCCGTAAGATGATGAATATTCACAGAAGCAATCATCCTAGATCGTTCGTTCCTTATGTGTACGTATCCAGACCAAATCGCTCAAATTTAACAGCCACGAATGCAAAATGAATATTAGCTGTGACGTGACCGTGCATGTGAGCTAATGCGATGGCGGACCTCAATCATTCTGAATAATACATTGTATCAAGCGGTATGTATTTCATTATTCAGTTATACGTTTGCATTTATTTGTCTGCCTATGTACTTCTGTCAACCATATGAGGTAGAAGTAGCTACCGGTCCTGGACTCTGGCGTAGTATCCTGACCCTAGTCATCAACACCTTGGCCTACCGTAGCCGCGTACAGCATATCAACTGCAAGACCTGCCGTCAGGCACCGGAATCGCTCATGTACCTACATTCTGCATACACGAGATTTTTGGCCTACATTCATCAACATCGCGACATTCCGAGTGCTATATTACCACCTAAGCCATCCGTACGGGGTAGACCGGCCACCACCGCTATAATACCAGGTGATATTGAGTCAGTATTTACTGAAACTACCAGTTTCCGACTGTCAACCGAATCCAAGCCAATAACCCTGACATTGTCCTCATCGACCATCAAACCAAGCTGATGTATATTATCAAATTCTTGATACCTAACGGAGGAGGGAAAATGGACCTAATATCGCAAGCTCTGGTACGAGTTCCGAGTGCGGTACCCAGACTCTCTCCGTCTGCTTAGAGCACACGATTCCGGAATCTACAGCCAAAAAAAAGTATTTTATTGAACAAAGTATACATAAAAGATATACAATAACCGGAGCGAAGTTTAGCTAGCCTAGTCTATTCTTACATTTAACCCCAATGTACTGAGAACTAGAAAAGGTTACAGGTACTGTCCTGCAAAGGCAGATTACTAGTACTAGTAAGTTGGATATATGTTTACTGTAAACAAATTTACAAACGTAGTTCGGTAAGATCTTTTTGGAGATTCAAGTGATCGACTCTTCCAAATCATCTATTTCAGAAATATGTATGTAAATCGTTGGAGTAAACTTCCACCAATATTCTTTAATAAGAAGGTCTGTGACGGTAAAATCTTCCGTATACTTTATACGGCTTCCCATAAAAAAATCCTAAATCCAGTTGTTTTCGCCTCGAAAGCCTGTTCTCAATCGTTAACAAGCTCTTGCGTACAGCAAACATCCTAATATTGTAAAGTAATCCATATCATTATATTTGATTTACATCTTGAAATTAAAATCTCGTGTTTATTTATCAATCCCGATTATTGGCTATTACATTTTTCTTAAAGCTTTATTCAATGTAAACTACTTGGCGTGGTGAGTTAATGTTGAGTTGTCAGACTTGGGATAAAAGTTAAGTAAGGGCTTAAAGCTGAATACATAAAATGAACCATAAAAATGACCTCCACCCTCGTATATAGATTCAGAAATACGATAAACAAATTTTAATATTTTAATTCAATGTAGCCCTTTCCAAGAGGCATACGAGCTAATTTGTTGTTCATTGTAACGCATATTTCCGAGATTAGTACTATCAGATCTGCAACAGACCGCGACTCGAGCATTCGTAGACTCCAAAACAAATGAAGAACAGTATAACAGGGGTTTGTAAGGGGTCTCGGGTTCTTGTTAGGCGTGCAATTAGAATATCTTAATTTGTATCTCAGCTATCGGCTTGACCCTCCGAATTAATTTATTCCATGGCTTTATTTATCTTGCAGTAGAGTTACATGTCGCCACTGAAATTTCTTATTAAATGAATTTGACTCACTTTCTATTATGTTTAGTTGAATTCAATTTTGGGTAATATGTAGTGTACACAGAACAACATTTTACATATTTATGGTTGATTTCTTCAATTCTAGAAAAAAGTGACCGCTGACAAATTTATCTAAAATAAAAAAATTAATTTAAATTTTTTCATATGAATTTCTCCATCAACAAATTAATCAAATATTTCTTTCATTGTAAAGTTAAAATTACCTTTAGGATAAAAAAAACTATCTCCTAATTGAAGTGGCAAATAAACTGAAGCCTATTTTTTAATCAACGGACAACATATACTCGTATAACTGACAATGATGAAAACAAAACTGACATAACTTTATGTTAACCATTAGACAAGTTTATCTAAAATTAAGCCAGACGTGAAGAAATTGGTTTATAAATGAGTAGTTAACGTTAACTAGATAATAATACCCAGGGAAATAATCACTATAATGGTCATTTACTTGAAAATCGTCTTTTATTTCAGAATCTTCATCAGTTATAAAATACACAATTTTTAGAAAAAATTATCTCCTCTAAAATTATAAATTAAAAAAAAGTAGTAACTAAATATTACTTCACCCTTTCGAAACTTTTATTGTTTCTTCATCAGAAACTCTACAATAAATTATAATTAATTAAACTAAGTTATGGAAAAAGCGAAAAGTACTTACGAAAGTGAGGTTAAAGTTAAAGTTGTATTCATTGAAAACTACAAATTCTTGACGAATTGTAGAAAGAAACACTAGTACTTAATTGTTGGTAATTTACTACCACTACTATGTAATATTAACAACATTATGAATGGATGACTAAGGATCCATATTAATTTAAATTCTTAGAATTATAATAGACAGACATGTGTATTTTTTATGAAGTAAAAAACAAAAAGAATTTGGATATAAAAACTTGTTAAAGTGAAACCAAAAGAACAAAACCCGCCTCAAATCATTTACTGCTCACTTCCGTACTTCAGTCCACTTGATCACAGATTTAAAAAAAATATTTTCTAAATTTAACAATATCAAATTAGCTTTTAAAACAAAGTAATAGTTAACAACCTTTTTTCAAAATTAAAAAGATAAGGATGATATTTTGGTGATGTCCAATGTGGTGTATTGCATACCATGTGATGACTGTAACAATAAATATATTGGCCAAACTAGAAGGAAAGTTAAAGACCGTATAACTTCCCACAAAAGTGACATCAGACTTAACAAACAGTCTTGCACTTTAGCCAATCATGCATTATTACATAATCACAATGTCAATTATAATAACGTTCAAATATTAGATTTTGAAATGAACTATCACAAACTTGCAAGTCGCTATCCGCCATAGAGACATCTATGATGTCGGTCGGATAGTAGCATTTAGACCATATGAGAAGTTTCATACCTCTCACCACTATTCACTTTACCTTAGTTAGTATATAACTAGCAGGTTGGCCACTATCATTTGTCTGTTCCATAACCTATGGCATACTGAAGAGAACAAATAAGTTCGAAACCGGTCTATGTCTGGTTAGGAATTGACAAATGACATTGGCTATCGATCTATCATGATTTGAAGGTGTAATTCAATGCAGGCGGGGTATTTGGCCGCTGAGTAGTTGTTTCCTTCAAATCATATTGAAAATATATATATATATATATATATATATATATATATATATATATATATATATATATATATATATATATATATATATATATATATATATATATATATATATATATATATATATATGTATATATGTATATCTAATATATAAAATTCTCGTGTCACGGTGTTTGTAATTAAACTCCTCCGAAATGGCTCGACGGATTTTCGTGAAATTTTTGTGTGCATATCGGTTAGGTCTGCGAATCGGACAACATCTATTTTCATCCCCCTAAATGTTAAGGGTGGTCCACCCCTAAATTTTTTTTTATTTTCATGGCAAAACAACGTTTGCCGGGTCAGCTAATATGTATATATGTATATATATGTATGTACGGGTGAATTGAGGATCGAATTGAATTGATACAAATTTCGGATTTTCTCTTTCATTTTGAAAAGCAGGAAGGAATTTCGAAGTGACTTTAAATTTTCGTTTCCTAATTATTTTATCAATTAAACATTCAGAATTACCATTACTCGCAGCTATATCCTTAATCAATCAAGATTTTTTTCTAAACCATAAATTAATCCTAGCATATTCGAACATTGGGTGTGTGTCCATTTTCTCTGTAGCCCTCTCCCACACAAGGTACCTTAAGATACCTTCAGAGATACAGCAGATTGTATTACCTGTGGTGTTTAATTAATTAATTAGTACTGTTAGAATTTTCTGATACTGATACTAGACTAAATGATACTTCAGGGCGTGAGCACACAAAATTATATTGGAAAATGGTGAAAATCCTCAAATTTGATGTTTCATTTTATTTATTATGTTAAAGATATATTTGTATATATAAACTTGTCCCCAGGTCATAAAAATAAACTGTAAAAATTCGAGTAAAAATTTTAACAAGTCCTGTGAAAATTTTGTAAAAATGACTCTTACAAACAGCGATAATTGCACTGAAAGATCCTGTGTCCACAAGAGATTGCCAAAAACTGTAATACACTTATTCATAATATCTAAACACATACATAGGTTTGTTTCGCTTAAAACTTAAAAGCTGATTTAAGAGATATAGGCCATGTTTAAGTTATTTACAATTATGCAGGCAGTTTAATACAAGTAAAATTCTTAAATGAAATTATTAAAATACTGCCCATTATTTGCAAAATTTGAAATCGTAGATATAAATTCCGTATAAGTGGCCTTTGAAAATAATAAACAAAGATATAATATTTAATTTAGGTATAGTTAATATTTATTTGTTCACTTAAAGTTAAACATTTTGGAGATAACCTGGTAACTAAGGTAATTCCAAATTCGTGATACAAGAGTGGTATCTTAAATATGCCAGAATCAAAGGGGTGAACTGCTGAAAAGTTTTGTGTACAACATACAGGGTGGTCCCAATAAAATTATACTCCTTACCCCTTTATTTCATTCACTGGTAATACATGATTATATTTCGTAAGCTAATTTTATAATTTTATATCATTATTCTCATAATTTATGCATATCAGTACTCAATCAAAATGTTCGGTAATTTTAAGTTATATAGGGGGTAGCAAGAAGTATGTTTTTTAAAGAAACACTCTATATATTTTTGAATCTATTCGTCATTCTAAATACAATGAGTTAAGTGCTTATAGTACTTTAAAAAGTGTAAGATATTTATTAATGTGTTAAAATAAGCATATTTATTAGATGATTAATGGAATTCAGTTAAACCATTTAGATACTATATTATCCAAATTTTACAGTCGCCTAACATACACTTAAAAACATACGCACATATTTTATTTTGTTATGTTGTTGTAGTGCAAACACTTTGATCCAATACTATAGGTATACTTTATATTTCTGTATTAGCATGATGAAAAAAAAAAAGGTAAAGAAATGTGTATACTGCGATTTATATTCTTACGAGTCTTACGACACCACTAATTTATTGTTCAATGTATAAATATATATCTTTTTTGGTTTTAGGTTCTACTCTTCAAATAATGAATCGTGAGTAAAATAATATTTAAGAAAAATTACAGAGCATCTGCAAATGTTGGGTATTTGAAAAACGACATAGTCTAAAAAACATAACGATAAAAATAACCCAAAAGTTGTTGACACCCTGTAGAGTGCATGAATAATTAATATTTTTACATACTTTCTGATAATAGATATCATGGACAGAAAGTATTGAACTAAGGGTAAAATTTAAAGTTTTAACTTTAATGTGATGTTTTATTGAAAGTTCTCCAGACAACTACAAGAACAACTGCGCCCCCATTTCTGCTCACCATAAATGTATCCAAGTTTATGGGAATATGCTTTGAAGATTTATATGTAATTCAGTTGGTTAGACAGTACGAAACATGAAATTATAATTATTATTACATGAAAACGTATTCATTCTAAAACATCCACAACCTAAATAATAAAAAAATATTTATTTTGCATTAATTACAATGAATGATTACAATACAATATTTAAGAATTCCTCTATTACGTTACTATAATATTTAAGAATGTAAAAATCACTGGTACTTTTTAAATAAGATTTCAGAATTTTCGAAAAAGTTGACGATCTCTTAAATCGTCTACATTTCAATGTATTTTTACGCCATTTAAGAATTTTTCCCTAGAACAAATTTCTGAGAGCCATCAAGGAAGTTCTCCCTCAAAAATTGGGTTTACTTATGTAAACTATTGTCAGCAAAGTTGTAAATTTATTCAGAAAGGTCCATATAATTAACAGGACCAAAGAAGACAACTCGCAAATTTTATAAATAGGTTGTATCTTGGAAAATACCGTAATGGAAATCTACAATTTAGCTACCCGGTTTAGCAGACACTAGATACTATTGGATTATTTAAATGTAATTAATAATATCATACTGACATTCCATTGAAGGGAAAGTAGTTTTCTGAAACAATTTGAAATGGTCCATCCACCCAAAAAATTAACGATTTGAAGAAAATATAGGCAATTTTGTTGGCTGTAAGACTAAAGCCGATATTTTAAAATCATCACACGTTTACTCTACCTAGTGTTGAATCGAAATGTTACAAAACGGTCGACATTTCAACAGTATTAACGCTGTAATGGTTTTAGGGGTGTGTGTAAAAAATTCTCTAAATAGGTCCATATTTGATGAAATGCTGTGCACTTTTAAATCAAACTTAATTTCGGAGTGGACCATTTCAATTGTTGGGTACTTTAGTACTGAGTAGTACAAGTAACGCAAATTGCAAAAAATTCAAAATCGGGTATTTAACAGATCTTGACCGTTGACCGCTAGAGAACTTTTGGCTCGGCTTGTAAAAATTTCCAATGAGTAATGCTTACTCTTGCATTTGGTAATGCACGATTCCACTTGATCTTAAAAACGACTAAAGCAAATTTAGTAGATCTGGGCAACTTATTTCAAAGTTATTATACCAAGACGAAAATGATGATGGCATAAATAAATAAACACCACCACAGAACCTTCCCGAATCCAGATCCAAGGCTGCAGGGGCTAGAATTGCACTTATGAAAAATACGCGGACACACAACCATTCCCACCGACCAGTGCCGGTGGCGGAATTCGAACCTGCAGCTACAATGGAGAGATTATCTAGTCACAATAATTGCTATCACGTGCTCTAACCAACTATTCCACCGGCTGGTTACAATTTACACAGGTGTTTTTAAAAAGTTTACCATGATTCATTCTCGAAAACATTCTATTTAACTTCGAGGAATTGGCTTACAAAAATTAATAATAATTTCCAGAGTCTCTAGAGATTTCTAATGTTTCAAAGGACCTGATGTTGGAAAATAGTTATTATATTATACAGGGTATTTCGCAGGTCGATTACAAACCTTTTAGGAGCTGATAGAATACGTCATATTTAGCACACTTACCTTAGTACGTACCTTAGTCTTAAGGTTTTAGAGCCATTCGCCAATTTGGCTTTTACTGTATAAATCCCGTAAATCCATAGTTAGTTATACGATAATTACGCTATAATGAGAGGTGTTATCTTTATTCTTCCATATAATATCTGATAAAGTTTTTTGGGGATTTCGGTCAGATATAACTAATTTTTTTTTCTAACGTTTCGGTTTATTACACCAAACATGTAACAAAATTTAAAACAAACACCTAATAATTAATATTTTCTCTGATGATGGTGTAATGAACCGAAACGTTAGAAAAAAAAATGAAATTAGTTGTATCTAACCGAAATCCCAAAAAAACTATATTTGATATTAATGGTCATGAAAAGAAAAAAATATATACATATTCATTCTTTCAATTTTTGTTCTCTTGCTCTAAGGTGTATTTTTTTCTGTTCAATACGTTAACGATTATATAAAGATGAAGTAAAGATTAAAAATGCAATTTTAATTTTGCAAAAAGTGTTAATATCATGGCAAGTTATGGTTTTTCAGGAAAGCTTTCAAAAAATATACAGCCAAGGTGTTCAAATACTTAAAAAAAAACATGTGTATTAATCTCTATTATTTATTGTTTTTTTTTCTATTACTAATCTTTACTTCATCTTTAGATAATCGTTAACGTACTGAACAGAAAAAATACACATTAGAGCAAGAGACCAGGTAAGTGTGACTAAATAGGCTCCAAATGACGTATTATTATTAGCTCCTAAAAGATTTGTATCGATCTACAAAACACCCTGTATAAACAAACAATTTTGTTGATATAAATCGAAACTATTTTTTGGCCAAATCTGGAAAACCAGGATCACCGATCTTGGCCCCCATGTTCAGAAATATGTCTGCTTGTAAAAAAATAACTAATATATTTTTGTCCCACACGTACTATTTATTTAATTAATTGACAAAAATTACCCGTGCTCAACTGACTAGACTAATAACAATAACTCTGATCAATAATCGTTTATTCAAGTAGTATCTAACGTATTAATATCTAAGTATATTATATTGTTATCCACTAATTGGGGAGTATAAAAAATGTTCGTCGATCAGTTTTTGATAGCACACGTTGAGCGAGTGTGACCTGGGCAAGGATAAAATGTTGTCCGGGACTTCCAGCCGATGCCTTCAGTGCATACATATACTATACATAATATCATACATTCCGCGGCACTGCTGCTGAGGTTTACGTTGACGGCGTCGGTGTATTGGCTACTTGTTGATGCTCAACATAGCGATATAAAGGAAGCGAAATGGGGGCGGACCGACTAGCGAATAGCTTGACGATATACCGCGGCGCCAAGGTGCGCTAAAACGATCTGCGTGCCTCGTAACCAACCAGTTGTCTCGCCTCGTGCTGGAGTCCGCCCGCATACGCCCACTCGTAGCTTTCTACTCGTTAGTCCTTACTAGTCATTAGTCACTTGTCTACGGCAAAAGCAATAGCGCGACGATCGTCTTGTAGCTTAGCATAACCGCCGCGTTCTGAAATCGTGATAACGCGTGTACTTCTTGTGTTTGTGCTTGTATTTGTGTCTTCCAACAACATGCTGCCTTACCAGGCGGTGGCCATGGACTATGCAGTTTCGTCCAGCTTCCAGAGACACCAACCACCCATAGGACTAGGAGTCAACATCAATCCAGCCTTCACACACTCCTGGTTCGTACCGGCGGATCTGTGTGTTCCCTACAAACAGACTCCTCTCCTCGAACCAGGGCATGTCAACTTATTATCTCTGCTTATAATTTTATTGCTGATGCGATGTCAATGTCGTACCTATATTTGCTCGTCTTTATTGTCTTGCGCTGTGATCCCTGATTGTTGTTATTAAACGTTATTGTTGTGTTTGCGCTAGTTTAAGCGATTCTGTGCCAAAAATGGCCACCAAATTAATAGTATCAATTATTAATATTATGAAATAAAACAGTTATTGACTGTACCAACTAAATCACTCGGATTATCAACTGAATTTACAAGCATTTTCGACTTTTTTATCTACAGTAATGTATGCGGATAAAGAACAATAATCATGATTGGCTCATTATCATCCTACACCATCTTTAGAGCCAGAAATATTGGAGTGGAGTATTTTCATCGCAAAAATACCTTCGCCGACCAAGGAGACTAACTCCAGAAATTAGAAATAATTCACATAATTACTAATATTCTTGCAAAAACGTTGATGCATCAAGAATGTATTGATGAATCTTATCATTTTAATAGTACCTTTAAAGTTGAAAGTAAACTTTTTATTATGTATATTACTAAAAAAGGCAACACAATAGAACTATTTATCACCTGTATGGATGGTACTTTGAAAATAATGTGCCATTGTTGTTCAACCCAAATTTGACATTAACATTGTAACTGTTATTACTACAACAATTCACAAATACCTTTAAATGACGAAACAGTAAGAAGGAAACAATCAGTATCGAAATAGCTGAAAGGTGTACATGGCCAGCTATTCGTAACATCAATAAATTTAAAACATAATTTTTAATAAATTTAATTGGGCTTGGCAATTAAATTAAATAAATTTCAAATAAAAAATTAAATAAATAATTTCATTTAAATTCAATTGATCGATTTTGACAAAAAGATTTTACATATATTTTTACAGTATCACCCACAAAACTCCAATCGCGCATATTTTAAGAATATTATTAATTAACATCTCGGCTCTCAATAATTTTTATTAATTGCCCTGGTTAAACCCAGTTACAGCAGTCGAAATAATTCTAGACGGTAGCAGTTAATTTTTGGACTCTCCACAAATGAAGCCACTATATGCCATACCAATAATCGTTGGCCTGTGGTCTAAGGCTTCCAGAAAAACTGGCCATGTATCATTAAAATGTTTTGTTACTAAAACTTAAATTTAAATACCCTAAAGAGGGTTGGAACCTTTGATGTAACGACACTACAATTGATGTAGTTTCGGCAAACACCAAAACACTCGATATCTACTACACTCTACGCCTGTTTCGCCAACCAAGTTGTCATCATCTTGAGGTGATTAAAACTACAGTTTTAAGTACCTCCAGATGACGTCAAACGGGCGTCGCATATAATAGCGAGTATTTTAGTGCTTGTATAAACAATTTCGGTGTTATTGAAATTTAATGTTTAAATATTGTCTGAATGTTATTTGTGGAATTCTCATAATTTTCATTTCTTGGGACTTACTACCGCATGAATAATTCTTGTAAGCTTGAATATCTAAAAAATACAATTACCAATAATAAATACTGGAAAAAATAAGCTTCTGCGGAGGCTTAACTGGAGTTTAACAATCACCAACGACAACGACGACACGACAGACACTGATATTTTTCAATAAAAACCATCAAATTGTTCTCCATGATTAAGATTTACAAATATATCGTTTCTTATTGCATCGCTCTTCTCACTGACGTGAAAAGTAAAAATTGATTAACTTTAAATGTACTGTTTTGTGTTCACTCATTTTTAAAACAAAGGACTATTTAATTTTTTTTAAATTCTATACAATATAAATCCGGCTCCACTAACCAACATTTTTTTTGGTCCTTTTAAGTGTGCCATTAAAATAATTTTTTGCTACCAAAAAATTCAAAGAAAACCACTATATATTTTTTTTCTTCGCAAAATAAAGCTAGCTCTGTATTATTGTTTGTTGAATAAAATTTAAATGTTACAAATACAACTTTATTCTAACAATGCAAAACACGCATTTTCCCTTAACATTGGATCCTCCGCCATAATTGTAAAACTATGCAAATATTATTTTTCGCAATTATTTATTACTTTACATTACATTAAAACTTATTAATAATGTCAACATTTTGATAATGCTGGAGAGCAAACAAACCAAAAATAACGAACATACATACAGAGTGGGCAAAAAAAACGGTACAGATTTTACAGCCTCATATTTTCAAATCAATAATAATAACTAGTCAATTCAAATGTTTCTTCGAAAAACAACATACTTACACTTTGGAGATTAGAAACATATCTTATATGCAATAATACAACGTTTCAATTTGATTTTATTATACTTTAATAAAGGCCATGCTAAAACGGGAATTTCTATTAATGCCGCGTCGTTTTAACGTGAAATTACATCTGTAACAAAATTAGTAGGCAATGGACTTTTGTTCTGATTGGCTGTTTTTATTTGTTACGTTAATTTGTATCCATCATTTTAGTTTTCGCTGTTGATAAATCGAGGTCCTAAAGAAAATGTTACGTTTAAGAGGATAATTTACTTAGAGCATGTAGGATTTATAATGTATTCGGTTTATTTTTTAAGATTAAGATTTGAAATTTTGCAAACGTTTATTGAAATATATATTCTTAGATGTCACGGTTCGGATTTTTTTATTCTACTCGCAAACGTGATCAAAGAAAACAAGAGAGAGTCGACAAATTTTAATCTACAAAGAATAAAAACGTGCCGTCGTAGATGATATATTAATAACTACGTGAATGAAATATAATTCTCAAAAATACATAATATATTTTTTAGATTGTCCATATCAATACCTATAATATCTATAATAGTGCTAGTTTCGACAATTAAAACGAACAAGCCAAACTAAATTCGTCTCTGTACACTAACGTCATGCTTAGAATTTCAGTTACTCCTCCCCCGGACACTCCCCACTGTCAATTAATTATACAGCACTTGTTGTGTTTTGCAAGGCCCACATTGCACTCTTAACGAGACGATAATATTTTTTATTAAAATGTCGTTTTTCGAAGAAATATTTGAACTGACTACTTAATTATTGGAAATACGGGACTATATCATCGGTGTCGTTTTTTTTTCGGCCCACTGTGTATAACAATTTTTATTATATAAATTATGTTTTAAATGAAAAAAAATACTATGCGGGATCTCCCATTATTAAAAGTTAGTTACATTTGGAATAGTATCGAAAACATTTTTGGGGAAAATGAAAATTAAGCTAAAAAAATAATAACAGCTCGAACAACAAATATTTGAAATAAATACTTAATAATATAAAATTTCCGAGAAGTAGAATAGTGACTGATTTAAACAATTTCTAATGAAAATATAAACACTTTTCACTATCCATTTACATAGAGTTAAATCGAAGTGTTTCGATTTTTCTTTAATAAATTATGACCATAGACTTTTCCATACGGACGGTTTTGTATTTTTAGCTTCATCCCATTTATTGAACGGAGAGAATACCTGTATCAATGGTTTAGAGGTCTTTAAAACGAAAAGAGCTACGGGCTTATATATTTCTTCAGGACCATCCTGTAAGTCTCATAGCCAAGCGTATTGTCTATAGTTTCGTCTAGGATTCTTTTTTAATCCGTCTATAGTTGTATCCGTTTAAAATCGTATCAAAAACCTGTATCGCTTTATCATTTTTGAACAAAAAAGGTATACCGTGTGAATGTAACTAAAGTTCGAGATACTTGCCATTTAAGTATTCGATGTAACCCCTTAATCATATTTTAGGTATCATTTGACGCACACCATATCTCGAATTTCGTCATTAGAAAAGAAATTTTGTCGCGACATTTTCTAAACAGTAGTAAGTCACAAAAACTTGATTAAAAACTACTGACAGTTACGGCTAGTTTTTTACAAGAACTCGGTTTAATCATTACATCCTCGTTTTAAACCGTAAAATGATACTGAAATTGATATGATTAAGAGGTTATATCGAATATTTAAATTGTAAATATCTCTAGAAGGGTTAACTTTAGCAACATTCAAACAGTATACGTTTCTTGTTTAGGAATGATAAAACGACATAAGTTTTTCATTGAAACTGCCAACAAATTTACGGTAAAAAAGTTGTGGCTTGATTAAAACATCGAGTTCAGCGTAAGTTGCTCCCTTTAAGAGCTAGGCTAAGATAAGAGTCAATTATTATCACATAGGCATCATTCACAATCAAATTCTTAAAGAATTAAATTTTTCAAAATACCCCTAGCAGAAAAATCCTTACGGCAAATAATGTCTGGCAACCTATATGGTCCAAAATGAGGCAACTTAAAATAGATTGATCTTGTGCTTACAATTAGATTAGAAGTAACGCAACCACATACAAAGGACAATATATTTTAAAATCGTAAGCCTGATACGAAATATCGTATGATACTAAACTTAAAATGTCTTAATACATTTATAAAGATCGAACAATAATAAATAATAACAATAACCCCATCCTCGAGGTACCTTGTGCGAAAGGGGGGCCACACATTTAGAGACAAGGGACTCACACCCAATATTCCTGTATGCTGGGATTAATTTCTAATTTAGAAGAAATCCTTACTCCTCGACCAGGGGTTGAATCAAGAACTTCGTGATGAGAGGCAGATGTCCTTAGTGCTCGACCACAAGCCTGAAGATTTTAAAAAGTTAACTCGATTGGTCAAACTAGATTGCTTTATGGGCAACTTTTTATTCTACAGACGCATACTTTTCAACAACCTCTATAAAAAAACTTAATGAAGCCAGTTTTGGTTTATTTAAGACAATGTTAGATTATTTTCATTCTTCCACTTGTGAAAAGTATTAATAAAACCAATTCATAACTATGACTATTTCACTTCCACACAAGAAACGTGACAATGATTTAAGCAAAGCTTTTGAATGTGAAAAATTTCCTGCTCTAAGAAGGGCTACAGGAAATAATGGCCATTTTAACTACGTTGCTGAAGATGTCTAAAATTTCTACAACAAAAAAATGAAAACTTTTTCAGATACCTCGACAAATGGTTGGGGTATTTACCCTGAAGGGGCAAGAATTCATGGCTTCTGGTTCGATGGAGAAAAAGGATGCCATATTAATAATTTAAAACAAGTGACTGCTTGCATCCGACAACTGCTTCGCATGCAAATTATTAAATTGCTGTACATTATGCCAAATTGAAAATTTATCGAGCTCGGTGGCGCGGTGGGCTAGAGTGTTAAGTGACAAACGTATCTGGTTTTACTGCCTACCGACTCCCGGGTTCAAATCCTGACAGTGATTGTGTTTCTGCATCCTTTCATCAATGTAACTCTTCCGCCTGTGCAGCTCCGGCTTTGGGGGTTGTCTAATTTATGTGCTTATGTTATGTTATTAATAGGATTTAAGCATTCAATTTCCAGAATTAACATTTTTACAGGGAAAATTTGACAATAGTGTGACGTGAACAAAAAAATTACTTTCGTATCTTGCATCACATTGTGAGACGATCAAGAAACTGAACAAAAATCTAGGTATTTTGCTGCTTAAACAGAACTTCAATTAAACGATTTTGCATTCGACAAACTGAAATTCGGATTCCCAAAATTCTTATTTTTTATACAAGAAAAATGTAAAATGTATCATATTCACCTCCTTCTTGTAGAAATACTATTTATCCGAATACATTTATTTATTTATAAATTTCCCCTAATTTTATTATTTTACGTGCTCTTCATAAAGTTTTTATTGCGCAGACCTTCACGAACATGGTTTTTTAATTATACTTATACAGTTTATAAAGAAAAAAAAAATCAAACCTGTTTAACTTAAATAATATTACTTTCTTTCAAATATCTCTGTTTATTCACACAGTTTAACTGTTTCTTATGTCCAAAGAGGACATTCCTATTAACAGTTTTAAACGAGAACAAATATTCAGACAATATTTTCTAGTATAGTGAAAATAAAAATTATCCCATGGCAAATACGCTAATATTTTGATAGTTTGCTACCAATTAAGGAGCAACATTTGTCGTAATCTAAAATAGATATTAAAAACAAAATGTTTTCAAAATTTAATTTTTTAAATTTAGTGCCAAAAGAAATTGGCAAATTTGCTAGAAAAGGGTAAGTCCGAGTGAGTTGCACGAAGAGTTAATTTTTTTAGTTATTTATTTATAATGAAATTCCCAACGGGTTAAGTACCCAATACAGGATAAATTTACACTGTAAAATAATAAACAAATAATAGAGAGTACATTGTTCGACTTTTAATCATATTAAAACGTGCATAGAAAATCTCTTGCGGGTGCTCTCATTGGAAAAGCACGAAGGGCGAAAAGGACGAAGGACGAAAATGACGAAGAAGGAAAAGGACGAAGGACAAAAAGACGAAGGACGAAAAGGACGAAGGACGAAAATGGCGAAGGACGAGGGACAAAAGGACGAATGTCAAAAAGGACGAAGGACGAAGTACGAAAAGGATGAGGGGCGAAAAGGACGGAGGGCGAAAATGGCGACGGACGAAAAGGATGTAGGACGAAAAGGACGAAGGACGAAATGGCGAAGGACGAGGGGCGAAAAGGACGAAGGACGAAAAGGACGAAGGACGAAAAGGACGAAGGACGAAAAGGACGAAGGACGAAAAGAAAGGACGAAGGACGAAAAGGACGAAGGACGAAAAGGACGAAGGACAAAAAGGACTAAGGACGAAGGACGAAAAGGACGACGTCTAAGGTAAAGGTAGCTGATTTGAAAAAGCACTTTTGAACTCCCTCAACGGCGGAAATTTGTATGGAGTAGATAAGACTACAAACGACAGATGCATATCCAATTTAGATCTAAGAAAAGTTACAAATAGCAATCGCATTGTCTTAAGAGATTTAAAATCTCTCATGTTCCGAATTGGGAAGTCAAGGCTCTTCTAAGCAGATACTACATTATTATTGATGTGACGCGTAAAAGATGATTTGGGATAAAAAATAACGCCAATATCTTTTGTCGGCCTAAGATAGACCCGTCGAGAGTGTAACCAAATAATGGCAAATCAGTTTTGCGGCTATACGACATTACATGACATTTACTGGCTATAAGAAAGGTACCATAAATTTATTAGATCTAGACTTTCCTGCAGTTTGGCACAATCACGAGAAGATTCCACCTCACAAAATATATTTAAATCGTCCACGCATAAGAGAAAACGTACATCCGTGTTAGTAGCCATTACATTATTAAAACTATCATAAACGTGAGAGAACCAAGAATAGAACTTGTTGGGGGGACACCAGAGGTTTGGGTAAATTTGACACAGACTGGTAGCCATGACACTATACAAACTGAGACCTGTCTGTTAAGTAAGACATAAACATGGTAATTAGACCGACACTAAGACCGATGTTGTCTAGCTTGCATAGTAATAAATCATGGTCCACTCTGTCAACTTTAGAGAAGTCAGTGTGGATAACATATATCTGGCCTGTTCGATGGAGGACTTCATTAATAAATTGCGTCTTGCACATTAAATTGATAATAGTGGATCATCCTTCAATGTTGTTCCAGTATGATAACATTACTTAGGAGGCATGTCAAAAAACTGTGAATTAATATTTCGAAAACATTAGAGAAGTTACACAAACTGTCAATTGGTCTATGATTAAAGATTTAATTTTTCGAGACTTTTTTATGCACATGACAAATTCTGGAAACTTTCCATATATGGGGAAAGGTACTGATTCGGAGGATTAACATAAATATTTTAAGCTGTAGTTTAGTAATCGCCCTAAAGATTAGAAAAAGGAAATTTACTAAATATTATGCAAAATATATCACAAATTCTCCACGTGTGTTGCAGTTAATGTGTGTGCATGTATGTCAGTCAATGTTAGTCGATCGTTTGTCCGTTTCGTGCATGCATAAAAACTATTATTAGAATTATAACTTTGATTTAAAATTTGTTAAACATAAATAATGGCACCATAGAATTCTGCCGATTGAAGTGAACCTTCCTTGCTTTCGGTTTTTCATTTTAGAGCAAAACGTTGCCGAGCTTTTGTTAGGCACACCAATATATAACGTAACGCTGTACAATTTACAGAGTCATCGAGGCCAAACAAGCCCTAGGCCATAATCTTTCGACAGGGATGTAAAATTGTAAGTTCAGTATATCTAAGGTATAAACATGTTAGATATACCTAGCCCTTGATAACGTGAGGGTCTGGCAAAATTTACAGGTTGGAGGTGGCAGTATTTACACAAGCACTGATAAAAGCTTATGGCACGCCGACGTTAAATATGTGATACAAAAAGACAAATTTTTAACCAGTTGTCTTCCATGTCCTTAAATATCCTTTGTCATACTGGATCACTTATTTAACGTTGGGCAATCACAGAAGATAAACTCATCAGCGATTGAGTAACCACTGACATCCCTTATCTGGAAATTTTGTCGAACCCCAACTTTGTCCTGGCGGCGTGGAGATCTTTATGTGCTCACATCGCAGGTAGACGGAACTGACAGTTTTACATCCAACGTTTTTCCGGTAGCGCAATAACATAAACTATATAACATAGGCGAAAAAAACCAAGCACACCATCGGAAAATTCAATGTTTTAATTATCGTCTTAAACATTTAAATTGTTCTCATATTATGTTATTTTAATGCAAAAAAATACACTTTAATGCGTACGTTTTACACTTAAAACATTACATTTCTATTTATTTTCAGATAATAACCAATTTATTCAATACTGTGCACCAATTAAATGTCTATACTTTGCCGCAAAAATAAATGTGTAAAGGTTTGGCGTACGATATCTCGGTTCCTAAGATTTCACTGGCAATTTTTAGGTAGAATCAACATAATGCTGCTAAATAGCAGCGTCTATAGACATTTCGTGAAAAATAAAACATTAGCAATTACTATTATTAGACGTATAACATTTATTCTTGCCAATATCATTTACTGAGGTTTTCAAGAAAGCCTAAAATGCAAACATGGCGCCCTTAATAAAGATGAACAATTTGCAGTAAAACCGTTAATAATTAATGGCAAATGTTTAGCAATTATTTGCAGTAATAACATTTCCATTATTAATAATACCAACTTCTGAGACCATGTTACTCATCATGCTGTATTTGGTTTTCCACAGATATTTTTATAAATTGCCACATTCTGACCAAAATGTCGTTTCTGCAAATACTCAGACCAGAGATGATTTATATCAATTGCACTCGAAAGCGTTGTCGACTTGATTAGTTATTTAACGTTTTACTCTTATATAGTCCAAATTAATTCTATTATAAAAGTTCTTCGGCCGTAGAAAGAACCCTGTATATCATACATAACATAAAAAGTAAAAGAGTAATGTATTTTTGGGTATTTAACAAAAAAATCTTACATAGTAACTTTTCTCTCTAAAATGAATGTCATACTTTCATAGGAGATACCTACCGGTATCTACCATTAATCTTGGAACGCCCTGTACGTTATGTCGGGCTTGCTTAATCGTTCCCTTATAACGCTTTATTTAAAAAATATCATAACAGTAATAAATAAATCAACCAATTTTACTGAAACTGTAATGTTACAACTGATTATGCCTATTTGGAATAAGTACGTATATCCCGAAGTATTTTGACTTTGGCAGTCTCGAGTGTCCGGTGACAGTCTCCTGGGACCTGAGTCATTAGCGCGACACACGATCTCACGTACGAAGACTATAAACCGAGCCATCCGCGGCCGCCAGTCAGCACTCTGGTGAACGGACGTCTTTTACCATCATCATCAGAACGTGGTCCATTTGCCATTTCGAAAACTCAATCGCACCAAGGGAAAAGGAACAAAGCTATAACACAAGCAGTGGCGCTACTCTAATACATCTTACATGCGACATTATTTCATTAATAGGTGAACAATAAAGGATTCTCTAAAATTTCATCATACAAATCTACAATCCTAAAATGTCAATATCAATATCAATATCAATATTAGAATAGATCGGTCCCGGATATTACTTAACTTTCCCACACATTTCACTTCAGAACCTTGTCTAGGACACTTTTGTAAATATGCATTGGTTTGCTTGGTACTATTTTCAATCTTTTTTAATGGAATAGATTTTCGATTTTGTTGTATATTTTATTACTATTAGGGATTTCAAACATTCATTTTTTTTTAACGTTTTGAAACCTGGAAATCTTTCATTCAATTTACAAACAATATTTTACATAAAAATATGAAACGTGCATTGTATTTAACATATTAAGTATATAACAATTCCAGACGACTATGACCCTCCCCAGGTACATCTTTCGTCAATTCAAAATATACCAATAATATCATAAACAATAATTAATAGTTTCAATGGATACAGACTCCGTAGTTGGTGCATTTGCTTCTCGCCTGTGGATCCCTAGTTCAATCCTGTATTCTGGTACCGATATTTTGTACATCTAAATTTATAATACAAGAACGCAAGACGCAAACGAATGTGTAAACAACATATTAAAATGGATCTCTTCACGTAACTATAAGACTTCAAAATTTCGAGGGTATAAATAAATGTTTGCATTTGAGCAGTTCTCGTTTAAAATAATGTCATGTCGTTTTTTTTAAACAATTAAATAAATTTAATATTGGAACTTATTGTTTTGTTTAGTTTCAAAATAAATGACCGCAAAAAAATTAAATTGATATGAGCTGTGCGTCGTCCGTCACTGTGTTAGCACTTAAATTCCATGAGGCCACGGGCTTCCGATGCACAAAAGCAAACATAAAAGACATTGGTCCGGCCCTCTAGGGACTAAGTCGGAAGGAAGAGGTGTCGCCAGGTATGCGCTAGCGATGAAGCGATGCCGAGACTATAGAAGGTTTCTTTCTGATGGATAACCTAATAATCGCCGACCGAGGGGCAAGTAAGTCTCCGAGGACCGAAATGACGGTTCAAGTAGCATAGACCAATTTCTACCAATTTTACCGAAAGTTCTCCTTAATTTTGTTTTCACGCACTGCCCCTCGCAAGTGCCGTAAATTGAGCAGACGCGGATGCCGACAGAAACAATTCTTTGGTTGAATTATCGAACTGATTCTCTAGAGAATCGGAATAGGCACATCCTGAGTCCACTCGGCTATCCTACTGTTTGAACACTCGCCGGCTTCTTCAATTGCGGTCTCCTTATAATCAATCGTTATAGTTTTTTCGTTTTATAGGTCTAAAGGAGGGTAGTATAAGATAATGCGATTATATTGAGAATTGCGCTTTATAGGGGAATACTGCCTAAAATAAAATGAAAACAAGTCCAATTGTTGTCGCATCCGGGATTTGTTGATTCCGCAGATATGTCGTTATTTGCGCGGCCCCCTGCGACTCTTTCAATCACACATCTAGATTTCTGCAGATGTTCATGAAACACTATTTCCATTTACACACGTCCGTTTATTACTGCCAATATCGTTCAAATATAATTTGTTGGCGCACTGAAATGGATTTTCCACAATTTATGAAATACTGTTAATAATATTCATCATACCCGACATATAACTGTTAGGTTAAATGAAAAATAATACATTTTACATTATTATACATTATGTTATTTATTTCTTGGCAATATTGATTATGTGAAATGTATATATTTAAATTTTTCTAAAAAATTTATATTTTTCGTATAATGCATCATTTTAACGATTACTTTCTTACTTACTTAGCAAGTTGTTGTATTGCTGGAAATTGTTTATTAAACTATGTGAATGAATAATAATTTTTACTAAAATTCCATGCCAACAAAACAACATTAATGACACGCACACTCCAAAATAATTTGAAATTTGCCGGATGCGCCGAGAACAACACACAGGAATCCCAGAAATTGACGGTTGACCATGTTGCCCATAGTGCCACTATTTCTATCATTTTATTTAAAAAATCGCCTCAAAATTTTGAAAATAGTCCGTGACAAAGGTGGCAAAAACCTTTTTTTCCTCGCATCGCTCCACCTCTATACATTTTTTTTGGTTCAAGCACCAAACTATGTAAAAAATAACCAAGCCAAACGGCGCATCTTTCTATGTTGCAAACAAGTTTTATTTATATTTTTTAGTTTGTTTGTAAGTAACAAAGAAGTGTTTAGATTTTTCTTAAGTTGGCCTATTTAACGTATCTTTTTTTAAATGATAACAACATAAATCATTATAACAATATGGGCATTAACGTTATATTATTTTCTCTTCACAGTGACATCAGTCACGTATTATATTATATTTATAGAAATTTGTATGTACTTCAAAATCCGTATTATGTTTCATTATCTGGAATTTCGACCATAAGATAAGACAAGTTTTCACATTTCGATGAAATATTTTAGACCTTTCAAATATAGACATACGCAAATCTACATGGACATTTTAAAATTTAATGTCTGCATAGATAAATAAATTTATAAAATATTAATTGATTCAGTTTTTTCTGAAGAAAGACTTATTCCCAAAGATCGATTACTTATTAAATTAAACGGGTCGGACGAAAAGTAGAATTTTTTTTAACGTTTGTTCGATAGGTAAAACCTCTTACAATAATTAGTTTTCCTGGAATTTATGACGGCAGTATATTTTACTTGTTAATCAGAATAGTAGTTAACCTTTCTCCCTGGACAAACCTTAATTCTTTGACTGAAATGTCATTTCTAGATCGACTAATCATCTCCGATAGTTTTCCGTTTGCTGGGTTCAGTTCTGATCTCGATGCGTTACTTTGACTTTATTCATCCTTCGGGACCATTGTCCCATACGTCGAATCTAAATTTCCGTCTCTTTTCATTCGCAACTTCCCCTGAGGGAACACTGATTTCAATACAGTTTTATTCTAGTAGAGATAACGTCCAAACAGGTTAGCTTAGAATTTTTTATTCGTTTTAATTTGCAAACAATTTAACATTGTGATTTTTTTAAAAATTTCTTCAGTCATTCTTCTAAGCAGAAACCGAAATGCTTGACAATGGATTATTTTCTAAAGATGACTGGACACATTTCAAAACGTCCGGTAAATAATTTATTACGCCTAAGGCTCCGTCTTAAATAAATAATTTTTTTAAAAAAATTACTAGGAAATATGGAAAAAAATTGCTTGACACATTGGGTGGCTCTGTCGACGGATTATACATTATTAAATATTTTCATTTTTGCCTCTATCTTTAACACAGTGCTAAGAACTCTGCCGATATGAAAAACATTTTGTACCTAAGTTATTGATGTCGATCCAGGTTCACATAGACACCAGGAACGATAAAAATCAAGATTAAAAAATTCAAAATATTGTAATGCCTGTGAGCCACACTCCCTCTAATAAGAAGGACTTTAATCGATGCAAACATCAGGAAAAAATTCAATATGTCCGCTTCAGATAGAGTATTCTGAATCTAGAACAAATAGATTGATTACTGGAATTTGTCGATGGATTTTTTGAAACGTGAAATACATTTCGAGGCAACATGAAATACTGAAGGATCCAATGGATGGGGATGGATCAAAATCATCGATGTGCTCAATTCATCAATAGTATCCATCGATGGGATTCATCGATGCATTTTATCGGTTGATTCATACCATCAATGGGATTTGTTGATAAACATCGATGTGATTCCTTTGATGAAGTTCATTAATGTTCAGTATCGATGAAAATGATTTCCATTGATGGATTCGCTCGATCGTTGGAATTCATCGCTGGATTATATCGATCGACGGAACTGTTCAATGAGAAAGTTGATGTATCACACATCTGTATCATATATAATGTTGCAGTAACCTCATTTTTATAGGTCTGGTAAAGAAATTCTTTATCAGTTTTTTATATTCGGTATATATTTTTTTAACCATATATATTCTTGAATTATTTTTTATTCTGTTTATTACTGCAAAATCACTGACACATTTAGAATACATTATTATTTTGTATTTAATTTCTCGTAGGATAAACTGTCAACATTTGCTATTACGAATAGTGTTTTATAATCTCGTCATATATTAAGTTTTATTCTGATTAGTTTTCTTTTGTGACTGGGTATAATCTCCAAAAATAAATAGTGAAAGATGATGAATATAATTCGACTTATTGACTTGTATTTGGTTTTCCCACAAATATGTGAGAATAAGTACGAAATTACCATACTAGACTCTGCTTACTTAAACTTTGCAGCGTTAGCGTTAGAATAGAGAACAAAATGGGCGCTGATTTTTGATGCAGACCGCAGGCAGGTGTATACAAGTGCAAAGTTCCTATAGCGGTTCATTTTCAAGTTTAATTTATTTCATAAGCTACGGGCGTAGTTGGACGTTTCACTCGCTTAAGTCCAACCGAACACTGCAAAGTTTAAGTGAATACGGTTTAAGTGGATTTAAATTGACTAATATCTTCATTTTGGTGTTTTCAACTTGAAAGTTATTATTTTTAATCGACGATCTTATAAAATGTAATTAAAAATATTGTCTGCCACGTCGATAATTTTCTAGAAATAAACATTACCAAGATATAAACCTGTGATAATTTAAAAAAATTCTTTTCGATTAACTTTGTCATTTTTGTTACAGCATTTTGGAACTCCGAAAAGAGAAAAGTAGAGATGCCGCTCGGTCCAGGCGCGGCAAAGAAAACTTTGAATTCTACGAACTCGCAAAAATGCTCCCATTACCCGCCGCAATTACTTCACAATTAGATAAGGCTAGCATTATTAGACTGACGATCTCATACCTAAAATTAAGGGATTTTTCCGGACACGGAGAGCCTCCATGGAGTCGAGATGGACCACCTCCAAACAAAACAATAAAAGGTAAAAAAAAAACACATATTTGCTTCATTATATTTACCTTGTTTTAAGAACTATTGGCATGTCAATTTATTTTTCATTTAACATTCATATTAATATAGTACGCAAAATAATACACCCTTTGCCCAAAAACTACATAAATCAAATGACTCATAAGAAATCAAAGTAGTAATGTATAAATTATTTAATAATAATGTATATGTATATATTTTATATCAATGGTCATGTAATAAAGATAGCTTGGTAAAGACAAAATGAAACTTCAGTTTACAAATCACGTACAAGCGAAAGCTATAAACAAAATGCCTCCTAATAAAACAAAATGGTTGACTATTTTATTATTCACCAGTCACAAGTTTAGATTCAGGGCAGTGTCATAACCTCATTGTTGAAGACAAAAGAAGTAGAGAGTACTTTAAATTCATTACTGTTCGGCTATTCCACAAGAAATTCTCATAAAATTCATCTATATGTGTACGTGCCTTGATAGAAAATACTGTTACTAATTGTACATATATATATATATATATATAAATATATAATGCTTTCTAAATGATTACAACAGCAAATTCCTTAGGAACTTACGTTTATTTCCATTCGTAACTTTTGGAAATACAAGGGTGAGATTTCGCAGAGTGAGCGAAAATTAGGCATTTATTTTTGGTTTTATTAATATAAAATTTTAATTGTTAATATTTTTTATAACCAAAATTTATCACCTAACATAGAAAGTACGTAGTTATTTTCATTATCTGAATTTCAGTTAACAAATTGTGATTAAAACGTAAATTAACAATTAAAAATTTATATGATTATAGTCGTTTGAACGGCTGCAAAGTTCTAAAACCATATTAAATATTTTATTGTTTTTGATTTTTTAAATATCTATAAGAAACCAGGCAAATCTCTACTTTCTCTTTTTGTATCATTTTTTATATGTACATGACATATGTACAAAATTTGTATTTTTAATAATTAGTGAATAAAATTATCGATTTATCTGTCTCGAAATCTCAACCTTAAAATAAAAATTGCAAATTTTTCACAACTTTTTAACAGCAATTTGAAAATTATTGTTCATTTTATCATGCACTATTCTATAAACACAATTGTTGAATGAGAATTTCCTGAATAAAATTCATCCAGTTAATTAATTGTGTCAAGTATCCCAATATCTCGATCGCAACTGTTTTCCTTTTTAATAATGCCGAAGTCGCCAGTCATAGAGTTGGCTGCTTAAACGCAAGAGAATTTATCTTATGTATGCTAACACAATTTCTCAAATAAAAAATAATGAAATTCGATAGAAGAGTGTTTTCTCACAATATATTCAGAATATACATATCTTTTAGTAAATTTAAAATCAAACCATTTAATCAACACTATTTGTATAAATGGACAGAAAGTTGTTTTTGATATAATCTCCCCCCTTTGCTATTTCACCAATTATCATTCAGTTGTGAATACGAAAAATTTATTCCTTTTTCTTTCCTTTTGACCAATTGAAACGTGTTTTTTTTTTTTCGCACATGGCCAGCAGCTGCTGGAGGCTATAACTCTATTTAATTTGAACACAATAGCTTTATTCTAAAGGTATAAATAACTTTTTCTCGTATATACCAATATGAAAATTGATAGCCCCCTGACAGGAAATTTAAAAGGAAAATTTTTAGTTCTCTTGCATTTTTTCGTAGGAATAGCGATTTTCACAAAAAAAAACAAAGTATGGCGCCCCTTACAATAATAAAACTGTCCAAAATTCAATTTGAATCTTATTCGCAATCAAGTGCGTACCTGATAACTAGATAAACTTTTTGCTGCCAGTTAAGTTGTTACTTGTTAATATTATTATTGAATTAAAAATTACGAAAGATATTCACAGATTTTTTTTATGTTTCCTTAACTGTGAAGGGCTATAACGCCGCAGGGAAGCATTTCCGGATCAATGGTCTAAGAACTTTTTTCTTAAAAATCGTCCAAGGAATCACCTTCTGAGGTTTTCGACATCGCTTAGGAAACACCCTGTATACTGAAAGAAATAAATACCCATTGACAAATAAGACGCGTTTTGTTTTTTGGTAAAATTATGAACAGTATTAAAACATTATACCGGGTGGGCAAAAAATCTCGTACTTTTTATTTTTCTTTGCCAATTTTTTCTTTCTCAGCCAATTTTATGGAACTTGGTGTCAATAGTTAGCTGATTAAATAGGCTACAAAAGTCAAATATAAAAATGGCCGAAACATCAAAATTCAATATTGTGGACGAAATTGAAAATAGACCTTCCTTTGCGCTCGTTACTTTTACTTCAAAGTTGTCAAACTGACAGAACTAATGACAGATTTTGAAAGAATGAACTTCCATCTACATTTTAAGACTACGATGAGTTATATCGATTCATTGGTTTTGGATTTATAGCAAATTCAAAGACAGCCTACTTGCCGCCAATTCTTTATTTCTCAACCGATTTCAATTAATTTGGTCTTCTTATTTAGGCAGTAGAATCGACTCTAAGAAATTGCGAACAAATTATCGAAATTTCAAAATACAAGACCCATTTTTAATTTAACCAACTATTACACTATTACCACAAAACTAGTAGGCCTAGAAAATTTACAAATGTTGCAGTTGAACAAAGATCTCATTTAGTTTCAAATGTCTACTGTCAATACATAAAAAGTAATAAATAAAAAAAAATTTCAACCCTGAATTTTTCCAGCAGAACTCCAGACTAGTACCGAATATTCTTATCTTTTGTAAGAAAGTATTTCACAATTTGCAATAGAAATTAATATGGCGTTTACCGATTAACAACAAAATATTATAAATTTTTAGGTACATTAAATCGAATTTTAAGATCACGCGATATTTTTATTTGTTCAAATTTGGTTGAGAACTTCTTTAATAACTGAAAACGTCGAACTGTAAATTATTTTTTTGTGTATTAATTAAGTCCACCCTTATACATTTACTAACAGGCTCTCTTATTTGTAATTGCAACATTCAACCTTTACATCACTCCACAATTTGGGTATATTAAGTCTTAAGTCCTTGTTTTTACAATTTTAATAGTACACATCAGAAATTAAAAACAAAAAATGTCTACCAACAGTTAAAGCTTCGGCAATCATTTAACTAAATCGGACTGACATGGGAGAAGGGATCGTGGATGCCCTAGATGTGGTTCGGACGCCACAATGAACCGTAAGTCCTCGTCTCTTTTTCCCAACCCAAAATCATAACATTTCCCGGGGATCACTTCGGCGACTTGAGAGGATGTTAAGAAAACATTTTTTTAAGAGTACCTTAATAAAAATAAAAACAAATAATATACAATTTAAAGAAATGTAACAAAATTTTAAAATAGCATAAAATTGCGTGCGTTTAAAAAGTTGCCGGAGTCGCAGGTGTCTCCATATGTTTTTCCCATTATTATAAAACGGAATCTAGAAATATCATAATAATATTTGCGGCATAAGGCCCTTAAAATGCCGTTCCTCTCAGTTTCATGTGCAAAATGTTTTAGTTGTGATTGTTATTAGATGTACCACCGCTTGTAAATATTGCCCATCGATTAAGAGATATTTCTCTTAAAAATCATATTAACCAGGGGGTCTATTAGTCTAGTCAACATATTCTTGACAAATTAACGAGTCTAATGACCGTTTTGGATAAGAAAAAATCATTCTGCTCGGGAAATAAGCAAAAACTAGCTATTGATGTATTTAACCATTTCGAAAATAGAAAATTTCACAGCATATTTGCCCACGAAACGTACAAATTTTAGCTTGAATTACCTTAGAAAATATTGTGTAAATAATATGTTCTACAGATTTCGAAACAAGATTTGTCCTATGTTTGCCTTAAATTTTTATCCTCAACTACTAAAATGGCTATAGCATGAGATTTTGAACTAAAACTGACCATATTATGCAACATTGGCGCAGATGTTGATTATTTTATTAAGATCGGCGGCCAGACTCTCAACGGATTTTTTTTTTGTTGGAAAATGAGAAAACAAATTAAAATTAAAACGGAACCAGCAAATAAACCAAAATAAGTTCTATTAATAAGATTTTTCGATATTTTAATATCAAACAAACGTAGAAAACATATCTCGAGATGTGTCGTTTACGTTGATGCATCATCCTTACTCCCATAATAATTCCCATACTGCTTAGTTTACTTGTAACTTTTCTCGAGCTCCTATTGTATGAGCCAAGTGTGTTACAACTTTTCAATATTTAAAATTGCCTTTGTTATTAGATACGCGCGTTTTGCCAACCAAGTTGGGCATCATTTGAAAATGATTATATCCCATTTTTTAACGCACCAGTTCTAATTACAAATTTAAATACGATAATGCGCGCAATTTAAATTTTAGTGCGCCGCTAACAGATAAATACGCATAAATTGATGTTAATGAAAGTTACGTAATTATTATATGCCTAGGTAATTTACGTTGATACCAAAACATAACATTTTCTTAACTCGTTTAAATATTGGATAGAAAATAAATACCAAACAACGATTTTTTTTCTATTGTTTTGAAAAAATGGCTCCTTCTGATGTATTAATACCGTTAGTGATATATTTGCTTCCATATCGGAGGAGTTTTTACAATCTAGCAGAGCTTCGCAACATATGAGCCACTCGCTAAACTAGAGTTCCCATCCCGATACAAGCCAGGACCTGTAACAAATCGGGTACAATGTCATCTCTAAAATATTACCGGTTGATACTGAACTTTATAGATGCTGTTTGAGAATAAAATTTACTTCCTTTATACTTATCTAGATCACAACCATACGATTCATTCCCCTGGTATGTGGAAATTATACGGTATAAATAATTTCACCTGAATAGTGAATTTCAATCGGTAAAGAAAAAAAACATAGCAAATATTAAAAATCATTTAATCATCCCAAAAATAAGGAAAACGACGAGGGTTTGAATTGTGTATCGAGCTAGTTGAAATTAATTAGTCAAGACCGTTGGTTCTTGGTAGGTGCGTGTGATGTAATAATAATTAGATCACTTACGAGACACGATACGGTGTGTAAAACGTATTTTAATGATGAAAGATTTCTATTCCTACTGACTGAATAGCTGGAAATGAAATGAAATTATTATTATTTAATAATTAAACAGCACAGGTAATGCAACCCTCTGTATCCCTAAAGGTAGCTAGAGGTACCTTGTGCGAGTGGGGGTTACAAATTTTAGAGACAACAGACACATACCCAATATCCGATTATACTAAGATTAATTTTTGCTTTAGACAAAATCCCAGCTCCTCGACCGGGAATCAAACTCGGACTCCGGGGTGAATGGCAAGTGTCCTTAGCGCCGAAGCCATCGATGATGGTTATTTATTGATAAATCCGAAACGTCGAAAGATCATATTTGATATTCTGTCATAATGAGACACTAAATGTAGTACACGTCTTATATTTCTTTTTACTACGAAATTGTAATATGCAAGGTATTTTCTGAAGGATAGTAATAACCATTCTCTTCGTATTTTCTTTGTCTTAAGATTTTTTGAAGAGAGGATATGAAAACAACTG
Organism: Rhamnusium bicolor; assembly: GCA_029963845.1. Taxonomy (NCBI): domain Eukaryota; kingdom Metazoa; phylum Arthropoda; class Insecta; order Coleoptera; family Cerambycidae; genus Rhamnusium; species Rhamnusium bicolor. The sequence continues at coordinate 3,855,643 of JANEYF010005770.1, forward strand.
TCCACTTTAAAAAAATATAGAAAAAGAAGCCAAGCGAATTTAAACGAAAGCCACAATTTTCCAGATTTTCAGTTTTAAACCTATTTATGTTAAATGTTCGGATTCGTAAACTTTTGATTTTACACATTTTCTTCTTAAAAGTTCATGTGTGTGTGTGTGTGTGTGTGTGTGTGTGTGTTTCTGATAGGCCATTTTTAAAAAATGCAGAGCATTTTGTTGCGTAAATGTGGCATAGTTGGTCATATTCTGCCAACATGTGATAAAGATGGGCCTAAATAATATAACTTGTGGGGGCATTTATTTGAATAAAGTTAAGCAAAACGAGACACAAATTTCATTTGAAAATTGAAACAAAACCTTTGCCAACCCTCTAGATCAATGTCAATTCATTAGTCGGGCACAAGTATAAGATTGTTCGAGCGCGGTCTAATTCTACATAATTATTTCACTTAGAGAGAAACCCTCGCCACAAGTACCAAATTACGGCTGTGAATTTTCCAAGTTTGGTTTACAATAAGCAACAGCTAATTTTATCACTCTCGGTCTGGGATAGAATTGGATTTACAAATTTACCAGCGAGGGGTTCATGATTAGATTTACATGTTGTAGTTTAGTTAGGGGCTACGGTTCTACACCAGAACAAGCGGGACCCAGTTAGTATGATGACACACTTTCAATCAACATACATGTCATACCGTTAAAGCCAGCCCCATGTTAAAACGATGACGGGGGCGTTTACTAGCCACCCTTTATATAATTCTATTTCGTGGCTGCGTTTGTTTTCCTACAAAAAAAACGACCTTTTAATTATTGTAGATGTTCATATTGATATTCCTCATGATAAGTACGTATTTTTTAAATCAGCTCACGTTTATTTATCAAATTTTACGCAAAATTGCGCCAAGTTTCCTTCTTGGTAAAGAACAAAATTTTATCCTGTAACTCTAATACAGGTTTTAATGAAGTCACGTTTTTACAAGTCACAGGAATTTTCTCTAACAAATACTTTTAATGAAATAACATTTTTTACATCTTGTACAAATTTTAGGCAAAATAATTTTTTTTTAGTAAATACGAAAAATGACCCGTTTATAGATATGTAGAGAAATGTCATACTTATCGAATATATTTGAAATTTTATCGCAAATTTGGCCGAGAAGCTTTAAACGTTTTTTATAAAATCGCCTATTATTAACATACATTCCATTTTACTTTTGATGAATGTGTCTTTCCGTGTCTGTATTTATATTTCCGTAATATTTTCCTACTAACTAATCGTGTCATATTATCTATTGCACAGGAATTGACGTGAGTAGTGCAAAATCTTTAGTTTGGGCATTGCTTTTTTTAGCAAATTTAACGAAATATTACTATATCTTGTGTCCGCTTCGTGCGGTCTTACAAACATAATATTTTTGCAAAGGATGCTCTGTCATTAATATTATTTATGTTTTATTACTTTTTTTACGTCTTTTGGTTAATAAAACAATATCTTAAATTTCCTTGACAGATCAATGCCTTTTGATACATTTTCTCAAATACCTACTGTGAAATACACTACTTGCGACAAATGAACACTATCAGAACGGAGAATAGCTTCTAAATCATGAACGGCTCTCAATCGTTCGATCGATTAACCTAATTTGTAATATTTTTCCTTCCTTAACAACATCATCCTCTCACGTTCATAGTGTAAATATAATTTTGACATACATGACATTTATTGGCACTTTCGCGTTCAAATAATTTGATCTGCCCTCATATGTCAGGGGGGCAATTCTACAGGGATATTATATTAACATTGCTTGCATCGCTTATCCTAAAAATTGACTCATATGGCGTAATTGTCTTACATCCGCTAATTTGGAATCTTTATTAATCATTTCAAAATCACTATTGACATATAACTAATTATAATGACTGCACTAACTGCGATTGCAAATAATTAATAAACTAATATTTTACTTTGACATTGCACAATTTACTAAGGGAACTTTAAGCGAACATTTTAAGCCTAGCTAAAGTTAGCTAGGCTTAGCTACAAGGATGAATCGACTGTCGAGACATTTTATATATTTACTTACTATTGAATATTTATCGTTACTTCTTTGAATTCGTTGTGCCTTTTTTGCTCTGCATGCTATATTTTTAACGTTAGTTCGTTAATTGGTTATGTCTGTTATTTCTGAATAAGTTGGAATAAGAGAAGCAGTTATTTTATTCCGCCCAATGTCAGAGCCTCTCTTATTGGACTAGAAGTTTTTTTTTTCAAATTTTAAAACATGTTAGAAGCCAACAAATTTAATGAAAACATTAGAATGTATTATGTTTATCATAACCGATATCTAATGCTGTTACTAAAAAATCAATAAATATATTTTTCGCTGGTTACGCCGAATAAGAATAAGTACATTTGATGCTAACAAGTAAAGGTCCGTAATACAATTATATCAAACAAATGAATAGTGACCAGTGTCTATAGTGGTCTGTGGGCATTGCGGCTAAAAGGGCCAAATAACAACCGGAACGTTGCCGGCGGAACCTACTACGACGAACGAACAGGAATGCTTTAGGCGAAAATGATCCCTAGAGAGCCACCCCTGATATTGTTTTTATAAAAGATGCTACTTCAGTTTGCACCTAGCATCTGATGATCTCAATTTTCTATAAATTAATTTTTTATACTCCAACTTGGGTGATTTTCTCTGAACGAGGACCAAACATTTTTCAAATTATAAATACTGACTACATCTGCTATGAAACAATTCATAATTCTTTATTTTATTAACACATACTTCATATAATTGATAACTGCTTTCCCCACGAAGGATTTTACATCCCTTAATGGAACGTTACAGAAATCCTATTATTGGTACTGTAATTATATTCATAGAATTGTTATCCTTCATCCTGTTTTCATTGACTCATCAGTTAATTTTATTTCAGGAAGAAACCGAACCTCAGCGGGATTAGCCATGGATATATTTGAACAACACCAGGGGACACATATATTACAGGTATTTAAAAACAATATATGTATATATAATATGCCACGGCCTAACTTTTATATGTATATATCGACGTAATTTTAGAAAGCAATATAAATAAACCGATCCGAAATGTATTGTTAACTATTGATTTATTTTACGACTATTTATGACGTTACTGTACTTACATGTAAGATGTTGTCCAGAGAATACCAATTGGATAAGAGAATTTTAAAAAAATACCCAGGAAACAAACAATGACTAATATATTTAAATGAGGGACATTCATTCATCCTAATTTTAAATTCAAAATTATTACTTGGTTTTAACTGCTGATATAAGCATTTATACATGGTGTCTAAAATGTACGAGATACATTTAAAATTTTAAAATGGCATTGACAAATACTTTTATCAAAGGGCACTCTATTGTAGGATAAAATAAAAAAAATACTGAAATTAAATTGCAAAGATGATAGATAGTGCGTGAAACCTGGCAAAGTATGAATGCAAATCGAAATTAATACTGTACGGCAGTATTTTAGTATATGCACTTTCTGTTATCCGGTAGTAAATCTTGTGGTGTGTGGGTAAAACATTAAATTTGGCCGGATGTTATTGGTGCGAATTGCCCAAGATGTATGTGTAAGACAACTTAAGAAGGCACAGTAAGGAATGATTGTTGATGGATAAGCGTAGAATAAATATAGATAGAGTATCAGCCTAAGAATGGATTATTGAGTTGGTTTGATCATATGGAGGGAGTAAAGAAAATCTTAACACCACAAAACAAATATACGAGAATAGAGTGAATGGAACAGGAGGAAGTGGAAGTGAAGGTGGAACTTTCCGATAATCTGGATATGTTTGGAACTCTCAAAATATGCAATGTGAAAACCTTAAATTTAAATAAAAGGATATGTCTTTTATTCCTTAGGCTTGTCATAGTTAGGCATCGGTGGAATGAGAAACACAACATGCTAAATCATAAGGGAAATACGGTCGGTATGTTTTTCTGCCCATGTGTAAACATATATTTAATTTTCAGTAATGAATAAAGTTGGTTTTAAATTTCCTCAGTTCAAAATAAAAAAATATTGATCTCTGAACTATGAGAAAGAATAGTTCGTCGAAAATTTGTAGAGAATTTTAAAATTCAAGTTATCTAAAACCTACACCTATATATCTTAACTGTTCATATTCGAAATCGAATCTACACCGATAACAAATAATACAGATATGAGAAAAAGTGAAAATATACACGTGTATATTATATATTAAGAGGATGACTTTGCTGATCTAATGCGATTCGTTTTTCGTGAAGCCCTTTACTTCCTTCCACCCAATTTTCCCTAGTTGACGTCTGATCCCTTCGGTGTATATAGAATGACCGTCAGGACACGACAGGAATAAGTAACTTGTCCCGAAACGCTGTGCGTCTGGCTCTTGTCATTTCCTTGATACTTTTTTGATAAATGTAATGTTCCTTATGTGAACGCATTAAAATAAAATTTGAAAAATGGTTTATATATTCCTTTTTAAAACTCTTCCTTTGGCCATTAATAACAAATTAAGTCGGAGGATTCCGTTTATTACATCATTTAAAACCGCGAATAATTAGAGAAAAGATTCGACGCAGTAATTTTTGTTTCTTTTTTTTTGTTTCAGTCTCTAGATGGTTTTGCCCTGGCAGTAGCATCTGATGGTCGTTTTTTGTACATTTCGGAAACAGTATCGATATACCTAGGACTTTCACAGGTGGGTAAAATATACTAAATTAAATCAATAAAGGAAAGCCCTCGATATTGACGTCATTATTATCATTTAAAAAAATGATTTAGAAATTACTTGATACGTTCATTTATTTACCAATACATCTTCTGAAAATGCATTTTCGTTAAAATATGTAAACTGAGTTCGATCTATATTATACGTTACCCAACGTTTCAAAATTGGGCACAACTAACAAACCACTAAAGTCGGGTGAAATTTAATATTATAGGAAGATAAAAAATTATAAAATAATCATTTTGGAATAACGAAAGAAACGTATAGTTATTAGCAAAATTTGAAATACTAACAAATGTAATTTATTTCAAATATTGATGTTTATAATACGTAAACTCAAAAGTAATATTACATAATTTTAAAATTTTCATTTTAAGAGGAGACATTGAATAACATCGGGCGTGTAGTAAAATATATTTTCTGTTTTTTCAAATTAATAAGGATTTGTTTAAAGATTAATAACAGAAAAGGCTATTAATTTTTTTGAACTAATTATTAGGTAGTACAAATATTTAGTTTAAAAAGTTGCTCGAGGGACTTGGGCATACAATACTCAAAGTAACCATCCGGCCTAAATCAATTTTAAATTTCGTATGCTCAGACCTCAATAATAATATTTTGTCTATTTAGTATCGCTCCAAATTTGAAATAGATTTGCTCTGTAAATGGTACTTCTGGAACACCGCACCGCTGTTTAAAATTTATCCTTAGATAAATGAAAATTCCAAGATTCTGCTCCATTTTTTCATTATTAAATTTATTTACATCGGGTATAATGTGATAATGGGAAAGGCATGAATTTTCCAAAATTTTTAAGTTGTAAAAATTCGAGGATGTCTAATTATATCATAAACGAAACCGTATGAAATAAAACAAAAACTTATCGATGGCAATACTCTTAAAGGTTAATTTAAATTATCTCTGACGTCTACCTGCTCAAACGTCCTAATTTAAAAATGTATACAATAGAAATTTTAATATTTTCTGCCAATTTTTAATTTAAAAAAAAGCAGAATTTAACCTGCTACAAAAATTCAACAGAAAATATACAATAGAATGGTAGTCGGGAAAAAGTTGGTGTCTCTTCCGAAGAAACCGGATGGGTTTATACCACTAATTGAATTACCTAAATTTCAATTCGTTATCCTAGTAATCGTTTAAAAAACGCATTATGTTAAGTATATATGCGTTACATGACGCAAAAAAAAAATTTTTTTTTGAATAAAAAATATTTACGGCTTAAAAATAGCTTAGTTTTTTATGACAAATTATGTTACTGATATGGTATAGGTAATTGACCATATTTGTTAGACGTCACTGTGAAAATTCGTGGGAAAAATTTGATTGTAGATACGCAACTGTTTCTCGCCATATACGGTATATACATTTTATCCGCTAGCCGCCTCCCGAAGCAACCGCCTCGATGGAAAATGCTTCTCACGTAGTCCTCTGCAGCAGCGTGCCTGCCATTTATAATGGGACTGGCGGGGCCCATAATCAATAGGGTATTTGCAACTGCGGGGAAAATGGCAGACCTTAGAAGAACACGTACATGTTATCACCTACACAGCCTTCTTGGACAACAATCTTTAATCTTCCAACACCTCCGTGCGACGTCCTTACTTGATTTGGCCAGCTTTTCTAAATTAAATTTAATAACTTCTAGTAAACTACCAGAATTTTAAGTTACATAACTGTTCATACGTACAAGATTTGTAAACAAACTATCTTAGTAGCCGTATCTATCGTAAATTATTACTATTTTATACTACTTATCTTCTAATTTGGTACCAGATGCATATCGAATATAATATTACTGTCAAATCGATACAATTAGTTCACTGCATTCCGGGTCAACTCGAACACTTGTATATCTTGCATTTCTTATTCGTTTTCTACTAAGTACCGAAATAATTAATTTCGTCCTTATATGATACTGATCCTTTATTCCATCTGACGAGACGACCGCGACGTGTGCAATTAAAATTTGTCTGTATGATGACAAGTTTGTGTTCATTAATAAGTGTGTAATATAATGTATACTTAAATAATTACATAGATTTATAAATATAAATATACTGAAACAGTAATACTTGATCCAGCTATTTTAAATAAAAGTATGAACCTATGATGGTGAGAAGGATTTGATGCTGAAAATCTCGATATTTCTCCTAATTTTACAAAACTCTGAACTGATAACAGTCGAAGATATGTTAGGGGTGGCGGTAGATTTTTTTTTTTGCATTTCTTAATGGAATTAATTAATTTGTTTGTTGGCCAGTGGAACAGACAAAATATCACTGATATTTTAAATTTAAACAGTATTTCTTTTAAATCGACGGCATGCATCTCACGAAAGAATACTCAGAGGTACCTATTAACGATGATCTTAAGTATTCGAGGAGTATAGTAGTACTCGGGAAAAATATGACAGGCAATAAATTCCGGACCTCTGCTATTCGTGGTAATAGAGAGAATGATTGGTATGCGACGCACGACAATTATGTGGTTCGGGCAATGAGGTGAGTAGCTACAGTCTCTGTAGTAAAACCGCTTTGGTATCAAAATGTGATGTGATGGTGTGTGCACGATAACTTTAAAAGACATACTACAGAATGGCGGAATGTTGGCTGAGTGTAAAAATAAATAAGTAATTTAAATACCACTTAGATTTATATACGTTTTATCAGTGCTTTATAGTGGCCAGCTCATAAACTAGTGATTTATATCAGATTAATTACATGCCAAGCCAAGTACACTTAATGATAGTTTTGTTTAAAGAAAGTTTTAAAGAAGTCTTCAAGAAGTTATTTTAAAACTAAATTATCTTTTAGTCTTTATTGGATTATGACTGACTGGACTTATCAATACATTAGTCAAGCCTTCAATAAAACTTTATAGCTGCGAAGTCAAAGTTAGGAGTATTGAGTGCTATAGAGAATTTAGGACGTATTTGTGGTTTTATAATTGCTTTATTAAATTATCTTAGGGTAGTTGTTAATGCCCGGTTATAAATCTAAAATGCTTTTAGATCATTAAGTTCCAGATCGAACCTTCACAAAGCCAACTACTTATTAGGGCAGACAAAAATCTGTGATAAATCAACCTTAAGAATAAAACAGTTTGGTCCCTTTTTCTAGAATATAATGTTTTAAAATATCAGTCGAGCCGCTGTAAGATTGCAACTTTAGTCTTAAAGAGTCAAAGCCATAAATAATGTTCTCAAACAATATCATAGAATTTTCGAAATTCCACGCAGGTCATTAGTATAAACTGGTGGCGTTCATCTCGAGTCGCGTCTCGAGTTAAATGTTTTCCTTTCGATTGATTCATGATTGTTTTAATATGAATATTTTCGAATAAACAAATTCAATTCGATTTTAGCATACGTGTTACCACTTCGACTACTCTATGTTAAGGAAAACGTAAAATGAAGAATTTATGTTTTTCGGCAAGAATATAGTATTTTCTTAGAACTTTTAGGTCTTATCCAGTTTACGTAAATAGATTTTCTATAACAGGGATGCAAAATTTTATCTGCTCAAAATCTTTTCCAGTTAATAATGTCGTTACCTATGATTCTAATTTAGTAATTTGCAATGTTAATTTTAGGAATAATAGAAAACACGAAATAAATGGCTGAATGAATTTCGAAATATAAGCAAAAATATATTCATTTACTGATTGAGATTCACTGTTCACAATCATCCAACAGTGTAGTTGTAAATAAGTCGCTTATGTGTATACATTTACTTTATAATATACTATATAATAATACAGTATATTATAAAATAAATGGTGTATGCGCATATGCACAATTGGCTTGCTGACAATTGAGCGAAAAAAATTATTTATGATGTTTCAACAAAGTTGCAATCTTACACCGGCGGCGGCCCAAATTTAACAAAACGAACGCACGAAGAGGCGTGCAGAGCAGACGTGTGTGGCGTCGTGAAAAGTAGAATTTTTAGGTTATATCATCCAGGCACTACAAATCCTACAGACTTTAAAGTGGTTGTGTTCCGTGCTCAAAGGATTTAAAACGGGTTCTAAAATAAGGCTACAAGTTTCAAGCAACATGATGAAGCCACCAATGAGGCTTAAAATATACTTCTACAAGAACAGAACGACATACTAAAGAATAATTAATTGGTAATTTAATAGGCACTTTAAGGCAAAACATGTTTGAAGTAGAATTATTCAAGACTAATCGGGTTTATACGAACTGCCGCAAATATGTCTAACGGCAAGAGATTTATAAAGGTCAGCCATATTGGGAATGTTCCGGATTGAACAAAAAAATTTAACTTGTATCGAACAGAAATGTTTTCTAAAAACAATTTACTAACACTGAACCATATTATGGGCGGACACTACCAATTTATTTATTTTTAAATCACCCATGTATTTTTTAAAAATTGTATTTTTTAGGGAGCGCACGAATTTTTAAAAACTATCTAACCCACGTTTTACTATAAACTTAGCGTCGTTGAAAATTTTAGCCCACTATGAGGAGTCCCGATACCTCATCATAAGTACATCTATAAGTTGAATTGTTCTCAATTGTCGCCATATGTTGATTTTATAACTATGCATGAGGCCCATATATAATATCGTGCGTGGATCAAGTCAGCGTAGCACTAGATTTATTTGCATTTATGTTTACTTCATTAAATACAATACGTCCGCTCAAAGCATTTGTGTCTGCCTTCTAAGTTTTAATATGGTACTTATTCTAAGCCAATTATGTTTTATAATACTTGGTCAGATACTCTGCGACTATAGATTTTGGACCATTCGTTAAAACTTTTAAGTTTTAATAGTAGTTTTAAAAAGACGCGTGTAGGCGTGCCCTTCTTTAGGTGGGTCCCTGTACTCTTATATAAGGGTTTTAAATAAGTTTTATGGAGTTCTTTCAAACTATTTACGTTTATAGGTAGACTTAGAAATAAGCCTTGAGGATATCTTATACAGTATTTTAAGACTACAATTGTTACTTGGGGTATAACATAGGATGTTAATAAGAGAGAGAGAGAGAGAGAGAGAGAGAGAAATATGGCACTGATTAGTCATTAAAGATAGAACGATGATTGAACCGAGAAGAAAAAATGTCACGATATTGGCCGAATGTTGTTATAAGACTCCCAAAATGTGTCTTCGAAAAAATTTCGGGAACAAGGATAAATGTGTGACTGATAAATCTGGGAAGATATTATGAACGAAAGATCTGGGCAAGAATGGCACGGAAATGACGTGATTGATATGTTAGTACTTCTTAATTACCATCTAACGTGGCTTAAATCAGAAAGAAACAAACACTGCGATGCACAATATCAGGGCGTATTTTAATTTGCCCTAAAAGTTTTACTCAGAAAAATATGGGAAAGATTTCATAGAATCGAAAATGTTTCGTTACGGGTGTGCAGGATGTTTACATTTGATACGCTTACCTAAAAATTATTAATATTTCAGTAATGCTAATAAAGGTATAATAAAAATTAAAATACCAAAGTATTCCAACAGAGAGTGTAAAATGTATTCACAAATAGTAATAAGTAGTAAGAATAATACCTAAATAAGGTACCAAAGTCGTAATTCTCTCACTTTATTTAATTGAAGATTATTAATTGACACACACACACACACACACACCACACACACACACACACACACACACACACTTCTTGAGATTTATAAATTTGTATCAGTGATTAAGCTTTATTTGCGATTGCCCACTAGTAAAATATGTTTACCAAATAAATAGAAATCATTCTTGACGCCGCGTACACCATTAAACCGTTAGTACTTTACTTTCGCATAGAGACTCATGATTCTGAGATTCTCCCTGTTGACGTCGTGTACACCTACTTCGCACCGACGAAGGCAATAACCAGAAACCGGTCTGCGAATGGTATACGCGACGGCCTCAAGAAGTATTTCCATTTATTTGGTAAAAATATTTTGTTAGTGGGCAATCGCAATTAGAGCTTAATCTCTTCGTATGATAAAAATTTATAAATCATCAAAAAGTGAGTGTGGCAATTTTATTTACTCTTCCATGAAATAAAGTGAGAGGATTATGACTTTGGTACTTTATTTAGGTATTATTTTTAGTATTTATTATTATTTGTAAATTTCAGTATGAGTTTAACCAAATTAATTCAAATTTGACAAGCTAGTAAATTTGTAGGGAAAAAAACAGAAACTTCGTTGACCTTAGAGTTAAATATTTGCCCCCGGTCGAGTGAATACATACTTTTAAATTTTTTTGAATACCTCAGACAATTTTTGAAAGAAATGGCTGATCCTACGTTGCTGTCACACCCTGAATATATATTTATTGGTGAGTACACTAAAGTAGTTTCCATGCTCAGTAAGGATCATCAGAAGATGACAACACACCTCAACTAAGAACGTATTTATGCCTAAACTATTGTTTCGCATTAGCCCTCTGGCGTTGTGCTATTTCAATAATTTGTAATCCCTTAACTTTCAAACTATTCTAGTTGCACATTGTCATTTTGCTTAGAAATTTCTCGATGTTTCATAATAAGACGTACAAAAATTCCATATAAACCCTACCTTATCCACGGTCTAATAGGTTTTTCAAAGACATATACGATAACTTTTAAGTTAAAAGAGCATATCTGGTCAATCTCAAATATAGAACCAATGAATCCAGAATTGTAGATATTAGCAATTTAAGTTTAATAAGGTATATAACCTAAAATAGTGGTTAGGCCATCACGGTTGAATATACTATGGCGATGGCGTTAGTTTGGGCGTAGATAGGCTACATTTTTAGATTTACATTTAATTTTAATAAATAAATAGTAAATAAATAAATAAATAAAAACTTTTATTGTACAAAATATAAAATTACATACAAAAGGATTAGACACAGAAACTGATATCAAATCTAACCCTGGCACAGATAAAACAAGAGACATAATTACAATTAACATGGGGAGCAGCACACACGTTGTTTGTCAAAACACATTAAACCGTTAAAGCAGTTGGCGATTTAAAAATAATAATTGCACAGTACGATGCTGAGGAAATGAGAGAGATGTGCTGGTCTGTCTCAAATTTCACGGATGAGCATTGCTTTTTTTTCCATTTTGGCAAACAGATATTTAGGAGATTCATGAAATAGTACATTGTTAACAAAAATGACGGTATGAAGTAAGCGACGATCCTCTAGTTTAAGTATTTGTAAGTCCCTTAAAAAAAGGAGTTATATGGTGAAATCTAGGGACATCTGTGATAAATCTGACAGTATGATTCTGCATTTTCTGGAGACGATATTTCACTTCTTGGGTGAGACAAGGCCCGTATACTACGTCGCCGTAATTGAAGTGGGACAGAACTAATGAGTCTACCAGCATTATTTTAGTTTTTTGGTCGAACAGATTCCTCTAAGGAGACAGACTTTTTAGGGAATTGCACGTCTTCTGACAGATAAGACTGACATGATCTGTAAATTTTAAATTACTATCCATCATTAGTCCTAAGTTTCTTACAGAAGTAACGCGTGGAATTGCATCTCTATCGATTGACAGTTCTAAATTGGCCGTTGCCTGCATAGAATTACTATTATTACCAAAGGTTATGAATTTACTTTTGTTAGAAATAATTACCGAGGAGTTTTGCATAGTCCAGTTTTTAATTAAACTCAGATCACTATTCATTTTTCTTTGTGCCTCAGGTGCATCATTAAGATTAAAATGAAGGTATAACTGAAAGTCGTCAGCATACATGTGAACCAAACAGTGGTTTGCGACAAATTGGAGATCAGCTATAAAGGCGATAAAAAAAGCGGGGCCTAGGATAGATCATTGTGGCACACCAGATCTTATTGATCGCTTTTCAGAAATGTCTATTTTATTGGCAGAGTTTATTTAGACGACTGCGAGCGGTCCTGTAGATAGTTTTTGCACTACTCCAGTGTGTTTCCAGTTACACACCATAGAATTGAAATTTTGCTGATAAACACTTTAGGTCAATACTATCAAAGGCTTTGGACATATCTAGGAGAGTTAGATATGTAATCAAAGACCTGTCGCTGGCACGGAGAATGTCGTCAACCACCGAACATAAGGTTGTAGACGTTCCAAAACCTTTTCTGAAGCCCGACTGCATATCAGGAATAATATTGTTGGTAATAAGATAATCTGAAAACTGAGAATGCAGAGCACCTTCTGCAATTTTTAGGGGAACAGCTAAAATACTGATAGGGCGTAAGTTGCATAGATTTTCAGGATTTTTGCATTTAGGAATAGGTTTCACCAAATTAACATTCCATTGTTCAGGAACACATCCAGTTTCAAAGGAATAGTTAATAATATGTGTTAATGGGGTCTTTAATTCACTCAAGAGACAACTACAGCATTTTGCCTGAGATTCCATCTGAACCAGTCGTACAAGGCTTCTGTTTAAAAATTAAGTTTTCAATAATGTCCGAGTTAACAAAATGAAATTCAAAATAACAATTTTCCTTAAACTGAGAAGATTCAAAGCGTTGAATATAGATAGTCTGGATCACTTGCTATATTTGGAATTGAATCAAGAAAGAAGTCATTAACGGCATTGGGTTTAAGATTGCAACTAACATTGTTAAGAAATGTTGTTTTACCTTTGTTATTAGCGATTTTCCCACAATTTTTTATTATTTTTCCTAGAAATATTAATATTATATTCAAAGTATGGCCTGTTGTTCAAATTTTAAGGAATCGTTATATAAGTTTCTGAATTGACAATAGTACCGTCTATGTTCTAGCAGTTTAGATTTTTTATAACGAGACCATGAGTTAGCCTTTAATTTCTTGAGAATTCTAAGATTATCAGTAAACCAGGGTTTATATTTATTTCAAGAGGAACAAGTGACAGTTTTGAGGGCTACATGCAAGTTAAAGAGCTGCATCAAGCAAGAGTTGAAATATTCTACTTTTGTTGAAACATCAGAGAGCAAATAAATTAAGTTCCAATCAATTTGAGCAGCATCCCTTTTAAAGGAATCCAAGTCAAAATCTCTGTAGCATCTGTATGTTTCAGTTAATTTTTTGGGTTTACTAACCTCCAAAACAACCTCGCAATAGATTGCATTATGATCGGAGAAGCTAAAATCATCGATCATATCACATTTTACTACATTTAAATTGTCCTTGACGATAATCACATCCAGGAGAGATTCGCTTTCATTGGAAACTCTAGTTGGGAAGTTAATAAATCGTGTACAATTATGTTGAGGCAATAATCTGTTTAAAAAGTCCATTGAAGTACTCCTATTCATAAGGTTAATGTTAATATCACCAAGTAAAATATAATTTTCAATATTATTTAAAATAAATGTCTAAAATATATCAGACAGAACAGAAATTTGTGAGTAGTGAACACTAGGAGGGCGACATAATACACCAATTGCACATTTTAGCTTATTAAAAGTAATTTGTATGATAAGATATTCTACAGACGAATCATTTTTCCAAAACTATGTCCATGGTAGAATACTTAAGTTCAGATTTGCTGTAAAGTAACAGGCCGCCTCCACGTATTTGTTGGTCCCGGTCACGTCGCACAAGAGTATAATTGGGAAGTTCAATGATTTCATCAGATGTAGCAGGTGTCAACCATGTTTCGCTAATGGCAATAGCAGTAAAATCATTTTGCGAGACGAACGCCTTAAGTTCCGGTAGTTTATTACATATAGAACGAGCATTTATATGACAGAATTGAGAATTAGTACTGGATCTGTTTGGAGGTTTAGTTCCAATAAGATTTTCTTGCTGTAAACCTGCTGTTATAGGTTCTTTTTGCAAAGGTTCTGGGCCGAGAAAACGAAAATTCTTTTATTAGAATGTCTTCCGGCCAATTAGAGGGATCCAGTAATTCTCTTTCCATTTCAACTCTTGCTACCACTTTGAAATAGTCGTAATCTCCAGACTTTGGAGTTTGTTTTTCAATTTTATAATGTTCTTTATCCCCAAATGTTTCCTTCAAGTATTCGAGTAAATCAGCCTCTGTAGTCTCCAGTGGCAATTTACTGACGATAATTGAAGTTTTAGGAACAACTGTAGTCTCTGTAATCTTGCATCCTGAAGCATTTTTCGTGCCCATTTCTCGACGACGTAGGTCTTTTATCGGTGTTTTCGATGTTATTTCTATTTTCAGCACCCGAGATATTAGTTCTGACAGGTGGAGATTATTATATACTTCAGATTCTGAACGTTCTGATGTTAAGTTTTGGTTCATTTTGACTGGGTTCTTCAAAGAGTTTGGATCCTTTTCCATAGAAGTAATCTTTTGTTTAGTGCAATGAGCCACTTTTGCTGTTTCGTGATGTGTCTTAGGGATGGGCATGGGATGATCAGAGTTAATATTCGTAATGGCGACGTTGTCCGTAAGTAGCTTAACTAGGTCCATATTTGAGAGTCTTATGTTGGTTTCAAGGTTTTCCATTTTGTCGGTTTAGACCTCGACAATTTCTTTACAAGTGTTATTGACGGCTTGAAGTATTTCATTTTTGAAGTCTTCTATCGAAGTAAGAGTATTGCTTGAAGTATGTAAGTCGCAATTTAATCATTTCCTGACGATGTCAACTTGGTTGACATCGCGAGCGTTGTTATAGTATTTTTTTTTTTTTGTGTGTGTGTGTGTGTGTGTGTGTGGTAAGGGCCTGCTGAGAGAGCGCTGTATTATGCAGGATTCTGTACAATACAATCGGGATCTATCAGTGGCAGGCCAGGATCGATTACCGTAAGGCATTTGACACGACAAACTCATCGCATGAGCTCTTGTTACATTAATTTGCTCCATTGAGGTACGATGCATAGAATAGTTGCTGCCACTCTGGAAAACTCGCTTCCCTATCATATCAGGTGCACAGCAGGTCACAACAGAACAGGTGGCACTGAGAAGAAGAATTTTCCAGTGTAACTTCCTAAATCGTCTCCTATCCTCTTCCGCATCTTACTGCCGGTGTTGTGTGTTGAGCTCCGCCAAACCCGTGGATATCAATGTGGATCACACAGCGACCGACTATTTTACATAAATTTTGAGCATATTTTCATTTTGGTATTTTGTATTTAAGCTTAGGATTAGATTCTTGTGAGTGGGTCCTTAGTATACCCTCCACTGCGGCCATTAGCAGGCCTATCGTGGCTCACTCCTACTTATATTTCACCCAATAAGTTCAGTTTCTTAATTAAACTAATACTTTTATTGGGTTAGAGTGTGTCCAGCAGCTATTGCCCTTTGCCAAATATTGAGAATCGGATCCTCTCCAAGTGCACAAGACGTGGTCTACCTTCTCACCATCCTCCAGGCATAGGCGACACTCGGCGTTTCCGCCAGGCCAACTTTATACAGATGATAGTTCGGTCGACAGTGTACAGTACATAGGCCTGTCAGGGTTTTCATGTTTACCCCGTTTAACTCTAAACGTTTCTTAGTTCTTGATTTCAATGGGTATTTTATAAACGCCATGAATGAAATAATTCTGGTAACTCTTGCCAATTCTGGAGAGTTTCCCTTTCAGCCGCGGTTAAGATGGCCGTCTTGGCAGTGCTCGAGGAGGATATGTCAAGTATCGGTTCGAGTCCGATGATTCATGATCCTCTCTCTCTCTCTCTCTCTCTCTCTCTCTGGCCAGGGAGTCGGCTATTTCGTTATCTTCCAGACCAGACTGGCCGGGTATCGAGACCAGAGTCACTTTATTGTTTTTTCTCAAATGACTTAGAGTTTTCTGACAGTTCCATACCCTTTCAGAATTACACCGGTAGGAGCCAAGAGATTTTAGGGGCGCTATCTGAGAAATTTTGTATTGATCTGCGTGCAGGATGCATATTTTTCAGCCTTCGCACACACAGTTCAATGGCATTAACCTCGGCCTGAAATATAGTTGCATTAGTACCTAGGCTCGAGGATATTCTCGCCTTTGGTCAGTAGCTATTTACTCCGGTTTTTGTTCCCTCGGGAGTTTTGGAGCCGCGTGTAAACCAGCAACTGTCTGCCTTTAGAAGATTGACTCTATTCCGATCCCACTCGTCCCTTTCTGGAAAAAGGATATTGAAAATCAACCCGTTGTTGGTCATAATATCTGAGAGCATTCCCGGAATGCTGTGACTTACTACGTCATCCAGCAGCCTCTTCCGCTTCATGATACTAGTCTACGGCATATTGATGGCCGCTTGTTACAATCTATATGTTGCCCATCTGGCCTCTCTCTCCAAATATAAATGAAGAGGGGGGTAAGTCTAGGAGGATTTCCATTGCAGCTAACGGTGTGGTGCTAATTTCCCCCGTTACAGTCAAGCATGCTGATCTCTGCAAACTATAGAGTTTGGTTTTGGCGGTCCGTTGTGATCCTTTCGGCCACCAAACGTATGTGTATCATTGGTCTGATGTCCGTGACATAAATCCAATAATATTGTTGGGAACCCATGCCCAGAATTTACCACAAATTCGACGACATGTCCATAAAGGCAGTATTGCTTTGCTTTTCCAGATAGGAGTTCCAATTAAGTGATTTATCTACAGTGAATCCGACATATCACCTCCTCCCCAAATGGAATAGTTTCACATCTCAAGGAAGGCGGTCTTAAGTTCTCCAGCTTCCTTTTCCGGGTGAACAGTACTATTACTGTTTTTTGAGGGCTCCCCGTCACACCAGTTGCTTACTGCATCCGTTGCCTCTTCAGGGTTTCCTCTAATTTTTATATTTAACAATGACCGCGTGGAAGACACTACAATGCTGATAATTATTATAAGTATGAAATAAGGGTGAAAACGGTCAAATTACATGGATGGAATATGAGTACGACCCCACACATTTCCCATTTGGGGGAGGGCGTGGTCGTTTCGATCCTTATTTTATACTTATATAATTATTAGCATTGTATTGTCTTCCTCGCGCTCATTGTTATATACCGAACGGGAGTTGGGTCTAAATTGCTCTGGCGGGCGCGACGAATTTTTTACGTAAAAGGGGTGCCATTGCGCACATTTTGCCCTCATAAAGTTACATGGTTTGTCCGCGCGTTTTCGCGGGGGTGGGGGGGTGAATTTTGAAATAATCGTTTTTTCCAAAAAATGTTTCCCTCAATGTCCGCATGGTACGACTAGACGAGTACAACGCCGTCGAGATCGCTTCGGTAGCTCTTCCCGTCGCCGAGATATAGGACCCGGAAAATTCCCCCCATGCCGCCCAATGAGCAACAGGAATCTCGTGCAGCGACTTTTCGAGCTCCGTTTTGACCCCGTAGGGGGCCATGGGGGCGACACGAGATGAAAAACTTCCATTTCGACCCACCCCCCACCATTGGGGCGCGTGGAGGGGGTTGCTACATCCCCCGAGTAAAGACGAGGGGGGGTTGCTACCCCCCTATAGGAAGGATTATGCCCAGGCCTACAAAAAAGTATAGGGGTGCTAATTTCGGAACGCACCTTTTCGGCAAAATCGTGGGGGGCGTGTCGTTTTCCGTCACGAACGACGCAAATAAGTCTTATAACCGAATTCGATCCGACGCGTCGTAACGGCGTGGCGCCTTCGACGCGCCGAAAATATTCGATCGACCGAAAAAAATAATTCGTCGGCAGATTAAGGACCGCGCTCCCGTGGGCGGGGGATTATTCGAGGGGAGGTTTCCGTGAAAGAATTGGTGGGGGGTCGGGAAGGGGAGCTAATTTCGGTACGCGCCTTTTCGTCAAAATCGTGGGGGGGGTTCACGTTCTACGTCGCGAACGGCGCAGAAAAGTCTAATGACCGAATTTGATCCGACGCATCGTAACGGCGCGGCGGCCAATAATACACTAATTTTTGTTGCGACAGAGGATGCCTTGCACAGCGCCAAGGGTGCGCGTAGCGCACGCTTAACTAATTCACATATCAGACTGTTCACCCGCTCATACTGTTCACCCGTTCTCACTTGTTAAATGTAAAATACCAACGCTCAGCCAGTATATGACTTTAAACTTGATGCCTCCGGAGAGCATAGAAGGCTGGACAAATAGAGCTGTTGAACCGTGAAAACTGTTCAGGTAGCACGTCATTAAACCCCATCCCGGTGTCCTCTATAAAAACATAGAAACACTAGGTTTTATCGACACGGACGTTCGCCTTTTTAAGGTCAGCCGAGTTTAAGTCGGAGACCGAGGGATTCATTGTGGCATGTCAGGATGGTGCCATTAACAAAGGTGTTGGAAACCAAGGGGTATACCATGCTGTGCGTGTGATATAGGGATTCCTGATATCAACTACATGACCTGACGGCAGGCGCCGGAATCTCTCATGCATTTACCTTGTGCGTGTCCCAAATACGCGATTTTGGTCTACTTCCAGCTGTCGCTACATTACGAGTGCTCTATTACAATCTAAGGTACTCGTTCTTGACAGTATTTCAGGTGAATCTAAACCAATAAGCCTGACATAGTCCTTCTTGTCCATCAAAACAATGTGATATATGCCATCGAGTTCTCGACACCTACCAAGAAAAATATCACCTCGAAGAAGAAGAAAAAATTGACTAAATATCGCGGCGTTCAGTTCGAGCTCAGGCTACTCAGTCAAGTTAGTAGTCCTAATAATCGGTGTACTCGATTGGATAAAACCTGTGCTACTCACGGAATTGCAAAACATACTACCGTGGTTGAGGCTAAATGCAGAAGGCGACCATTCTAAGTTCTTTCCGACCGCTTAGGGCTCATGATTCTGTAATCTACAACCATCAACCCTACGAGGTATAGGAAGTGGCTGTAGTTAATTTGTCGGCGCAACTCCCATGTAAATCAGAGCCATGGGAGGACGCAGGCCCTCTATCTCTTCAGATAAGCGAATTTTAAACGCTCTGTATAGGACGTCCGATAAATGTGACAGAAGCAGATAAAAATTAAATCGTGTTAAATATTAACAAACCGTGTAGGTATTTCGTCTTAAATGTGACACGTATATAAAGGAAGTTTCACATTTCTATGTACCACTACAACTATCTGAATAATTGGAAGCCGAAACAAAGGAAAAAGCTCGTTTTTCTCAACTCACCTCGTTCCAAATCATAGACTGCACAAGAAATGTCACTTTTAATTTGTGGCTTCTGTGCAGTTTAAATCTTATTTTTAAAATTTTTCTGTTGGTATCTGGGATATTTTTTATATTTTTAATGCAAACAAATGTAAGTAATAAAAAGTTTATTAGTCAAATTTTGCTTACAATACAAATAAGTAATTAAATGTGAATCAGTTTTTCTTTAAAAAATAAAAATATTGTTCTTATTTCAAAAATATATGGAGCCCTAATACTAATATCGTAGACGTATTTATCGACCATAGATTGTTTTTACAATACCTTCACACGTTGACTCTTAATCCATATAAGGTATTCTTTTAGTAAGTCCTCAGAACATCCTCATCGATAACTTCTTTCTAGACCAACCAAACGTAAGGCTTCATTGTTCTCTTTATTAATTGTTAGTGTTCTTCTTTAAGAAGTGTAGGCAATTCTTCTTATGTTAGGAGGTTCCAACGTTTTGAAGAGACTACTTTAGTAATACAAAAAGTGATAAATTTAATTCTTAGAAATAAAATAGGTTATTTGTACATTACGAATTGAATAATACTATCGCCTGTAACTTACCTCTTGCAAATGAAACGGCAACTTATATATACCACCGAACAAATAATACACTGAATTTACCATGGGATCTTTTCGTGCTAAGACTGCGAATTATTATTATTTTTTAATCATTTATTTAACGTCTGCCTATTTCCGCTACCAGGACCAATCACCGACGCCAGGAGACGAGCTACCCCCAACCTGGAAATTTTGCCGAACCTCTTCTCTGTTGAAGAATAGGGATTTTTTACTTGCCTAACATTTAATAGGCAAGGGACCAACTGCTTTATATCCCTTCCAAAGGATGGTATATCACCTACACAACCCTCGCCTAAGATTGCATAGTTTCTGCGTATACGCTGATATACAAACCGCTAGAAGATGGGACGAGGTCGCCGAGTTTCACTTGAGTTATCATCAAATTACTGACTGTGACTACCGCTGCTTAACTTTCGTATCGAATATGAGTACCGTTAAGAAAAATCTACGCTCACCCCTCGACTGCGAATTATAAAAATTATATTAGCCGGGCATTAAAGACTCACGTAGTAGTTCCGTGTTGCATTTAAAATAGAATCCATATCTGGATGGCACCAATCACCAATTTCTAAATGCATTAACATATTACTGTAGAACTTAAAACCTTGTAATGGTAATGGTGGGGGAGGTTGACCGCTGCCAAGTAGGCCACAGACGGGCCATTTTTACCAACCCCCAGCTGTCCCCTCAGCCATGTACTTGTTTTGCTCCCTTGTCAAAACATTTTCGGTGTTCTAATGAAGGTCAGAAGCGCGTCGGTATCGAAGATGCTATGCCTCAGGCGACCGAACGCCTCGCACTGCCTCAAGAAGTGGTAAGACATTTCTTCATCACTCCCGCATCCTGAACATGTAGTATTTTCCCCAACACCTACCAAAGATAGATGTCCCCTAAGTCTGCAGTGGCTAGTCAGAACTCCGAGCAAAGTATTCATAGTCATTCGACTTCGGCCCAGTAACTAGGCCGATCGTGACTTCTTCGGCCCCGTCATAAAATCTCGAGTTTGCCTACAGGCTCTGCTGGTCTTCCAATACTTTGTCAGTGTCCCGTGGAGGGCCGTCGTGATCTGTCTTCTTGTGATGTCCAACATTGGCTCAGGCCCGAGACAAGGTTCCTCGGCTCCAACTCTAGCCAATACATCGATCTTCTCGTTGCCTGGAACCCCGGTATGTCCCGGAACCCACACCAGTCTTACTTATTTATGCATAGCAGCTCTTCTAGGGCGTCCCCGCACTCCTGAACGAAAGCTGATCTCATCCTGGGGGAGCACACCGCTTGCAGAGCAACCTGGGTGTCAGAGCAGATGTATAGCATCTGCACCGCACTATTCTTTACCTCATTCTTACCTGCCACCGCTGGGATGGCGTAAGCCTCTGTCAGGAAAACCGTGGTGTATAATCCTAGAGCAAAGCTATCCTGCACTCCACTGTTTTCCAGATATATTGCCGCCCCGAAGGATTGTCTGGCAACTACACGAGAGCCGTCTGTGTAGCACACCAAAGAGTCCTGAGAGAAGTCAATTCTCCCTTCACTCCAATTCTCCCTACTGGGAAGAGTGATAGTATCTTTCCTGTCCAATCTTAGCTGGTCTTTCGCTTATCCCACTTTTAGGGTGGAGATGGTGATTTGCAATTGCATCGTGACCTGCAGCTGTACATGATCATCGCCAACTCCCAGAATCCAGCATTCTCGGATAGGCTGCCATAGCTTCCCTCTTTATCCACGATGGAAGCATTGGCAGACCTAGCAGTATCTCCAGAGCAGCTGTTGATGTTGTCCTCATTGCGCCAGTGATCCCTAGGCCTAGGCCAGCTTTCGGAACGTAATCGCACTGTCCACGCTCGGCCATCAGACGACAGATCCGTAACGGAGCCTTAGTATGATGACCGTCATATACAATGTAGGATCCGTGGGTTGAAGCCCCAGTTCCTACCTACCGCCCGGCGCAAACGCCAAAAGGTTCCAGTCGACTTTTTGACGACGTTATCGATCTGCGACCCTCATGATAGTTTATTATCTAGGGTCACTCAACCATACATGACTAAAATCCTCTATTTTCTTCCCTTAGTTAAAAGGATCATCTCGGTCTTGGTGGGATTGACTGAGAGACCTATTTCGCCGCACCAGCTTTCTATTATTCTACAGGCCACACCTGTATTATGTTGCAAACGACATTTAGAAAGCGGCCGATTACTTAGACCAGCCCATCGTCAGCATATGCCTGCGCATAAAATCCTTCCGAAGTTAGGGGCTCCAGCTGCCTTGTAGACAGCCGCTCATTACCCCGACGTCCAACTGACAGTCCCCTAAAGCACTACTAACTGGTCTTTCTTCCAGCGCAGATTACACCCGTCTGACCAGTACTGAAGCAGTACCCGTAGACCGAAGGGCATCGCAGATAGTATTGGTCTTTCCTCAATATCGAAAAACACTGCCAGGGTGACCTCGTTATAATGGTGGACCCCTCCTACCTTATGCACGACGGCGTGCAGGGCTATCTCTGCAGACCTCCATCGCCTTAAATCGTACTGCTTCTTGTGGAATGAGTACCCTTCCAACAGGTATCTGCCCACAATCCTTTCCAGCGCTTTTAGCAGGAATGACTTGAGACTGACCGTCCTAAATGATTTGGCAACTGTCTAGTCCTTTTTCCCACTTTGGGGATGAAGACCACTTTAGCTGACCTCCAGGCCAGGGGAACATATCCCAGTGCCAGACTGGCTGTAAAGATTACTCTTAAATGTGGTGGAAGAATATACAGGCCCTTCTGAAGCAGAACTGGGAATATTCCATCTGGACCCGGATTGGATTGACTCATTCACTGCCCAGCCTACCGCTCCTAAAACCTTAAGTTACTAATGGCATGCTCTGAAGGCACGTGCGTTACGACGCGACGCCTATCAATCTAAAAAATTGTCTACAACTGAACAAAAATCGATAGCATTGTAGTTTTAGATGCTCTATTCACGTTATAAACTTTGAATGAAAACTGTTTGTTACTATGAGAGAAACGAAAATTTGGCATTTCGGTAATTTAACGATATTTTCAAAACCGTTAAAACGTTTTTTGAATAAGGCTGCATATCTGCGATTGAATCAAAATTTAGCGCATATGTGTTTGCCCGCATATGTTTCACTATTCTATTTATCAAGATAGTTGTAATGGTACATCGAATTGAGAAACGCCCTATATGTATTATAAATAATCTTACCTTATTGACATCTTCACCATATCCTTTCTCTTTCTGAACCTACCTAAAAATAAAAAAATGACAAAGTAAATAGGATTAAATTGAACCTACTAATTATAAAATACCTTTAACTCCTTTCCCTTCAGCGAATCGTCCCACCATGGCACCATTTAACCACAAACATATCATATCGCTCACCCTCTGAAACAAATGGAAATATAAATTAGACACCTATTATCAATACTAATTAAAAATGGTGAAATATATCCGAGCAATTAATAACATTTTTATAATACAGTTTCAAATTTTCATCCCAGTGGTTAAATATTTCAGCTGCCTTAAGTCGATAGTACACCAGGAATGATGGTTGAATTTTTGTATTTAACAATTCATTCAAAATGCAAACTTTGAGAGAAACAAATGAAAATAAAAGTATTGATAACATTAATTTGAACCATCTGTTTTTTTTTTAAGAAAAGAGGCACATCCTTATTTTACAGGGTAAACTAATTACCCATCGCAAAGACTAATGATGGGCTAATCACGTAAATTGGAAAGGCACTAACAATCGTCTTTTCTGCTCAAACCGACGGCGGACCAGATTTACAAATATCATAAGGACTTCACATCATGCACGTTACAATTATGTGTCTTCGGAAACTCCAAAATGACACTACGTGCCGGTCGTGTATTATGTCTTCCTAGTTTTTGAAAATCAACAAGTTCGAAAATTAATGAGATAATTAATGGAAACTTTAAGATACGTTTCCTTTACGGGTGATGTGGCTTAGAACACTATCTCTTTGCCGATCCGAAGATTTACATCATTTAGTCTCTTTGGCTGATCCCATGCATATTCTTCGCTCTAACAATTAATTTTTATACACCAACATCTGAATTTACTACATCGGATATTTAAATCCATTTGTAAATGCAAAAAATACAAAAAAAATATATTTCTTGGGTGGGAGAACAATGTAAATAAAATATTAATATACATATGTTTATCTATAATTTCGAAAAGATACCTTTATGTAATCACAAAATTTATTGTGCTCCTTAACCGATTCCATTTGTTCTATTATAATGTTCATTTTTTAGGTGGAGATGACGGGAAGTAGTATATTCGATTATATTCACCACCAGGATCATTCAGAAATCGCTGAACAGTTAGGTTTAGGACTTACACAAGGCCAGAATTTAGCGTCCCCCGGAAGCGGGTCGGAAGAAAGCACCTCAACAGCGGGCACAAATAATCCAGATGGTAAGATAATTTTAAGGTCATCTTTATCAATAAGGATGTACTTGTATACTTCCAAACGATATTAATAATACCTTCCATTATTTTCTAAATACCTCCAAAAGGAGAAGAGGGGAAGAATAGGCGACCAAAATGCCATCTTACAAAAGAGGACTCTATATGAAAATTAAAATGATTTAAGTCAGGTCTTTTGGCAGAAATCAAACCATCCTACGAACTACTATACGTCCCAACATTCGCTGAATTACAGAGTCTGATTTAAATGTATTATCACAAAAGAGTCGGCTTAACTACTGCAATAAGCCACAACCACAATCAGATCGACAAGCTGCTGGTGGTATACACCTCCTGGTACCTGCAGATTACAATTCGATTTTTTTTATGTATAATGTAACCAACGGAATGAATGCCCGAGGAGCTTCTCTCTGCTATGCTATGTAAAATTATTACGCACGACGTATGTCAATAAGTTGTAGAGAAGCATGCAGTAGCCACATCTTTAATTTAACACACGTCGTAGGTATACAGTTCGGTGAATAGCTTTTGACTTGATTTGATAGTTGGGTAAGTGACAGAAATGATTTGAATTTTTACTGTGGGCGACTATATTCATTGTTCACTTGGCGTTCTGGAATCGAGCAAAACTGTGTACAAATTTAGGATGCAAAAGCAAGGAATCGACCACATCCCGTAACTCGACATTTACGCCGCATTTACAGTATTAGAGAAATCATGACTCTTCATGGCCAGGAATAAATATAATTTTTCAATCAAATAAACCGAGAATAAATTTGCTCTGTCTCATAAGCGGCACATGTGGCAATGGCAAATGATGAACATTCGCACAATTAAATCGTTGAGCCATTTTTGGCTAAAGAATATGTTGAGAAAACATTTATGATCTATACATCTAGTCTTTCTGTTAATAGGCTAATTAAATACTAATTGATTGTTCCTTAGTAAAAAAAAATTAACCCATTAAAGGAATCTCTAAAATTAAAATTAATTACACTGGGCAGTGAAGCTAGCTATTAGTATTTATGGTTCTGATTTGTGTCAAATCTTTAGGAAAGAAACAAATCTTGAAGTGGGTTGAAAACTGGTTTTCCACAAAACATCATAATGCACTTGACGGGCGTTCCGCCAACCAAGTTGGCGTTAATCATCTCCATATGATGCCAACTTCGTTGGCGCGTCGAGTGCAGTATGGTGTTGTGTGGAAAACCACGTCAGTGTACGAAAAAAATACACTGAGAAAGATATTGAAACACGTGTCCGTGGATAACTTTTAAGGGCTTAATATCCCCTTACTGGTGGGTGTTTTTGTTCCTTTTGTTTTATTTTTAACTTTTTACACGGGATAATTATAATTAAAAATATCATTATCGGCGACAAGCCTGTTGTGTATAATGCGCCTATCGTTCTTTATGATTCTATATCCATCGTTAAAAATAGCCGGCAAAGTAGTTGTTTAAAAATAAATATGATGTTAACGTTTATCTGATAAATCTTCTGTACAATTGTAGACGAACATAATTATATGCTATTTTTATTGCATTTTAGATTAATTTATCCAAAATTTCAATTGGCTAGTAGGCGATTTGTCACACGGGGGTCAAACACACCGCAGTCAAATCCGTTCTAAATATATAAATACCAATATGGCGTAAATCGTAGACAATAACAAGTAGGCCAAATCAAAAAATTACAGGGGATATCTAGGCAACAGATAATCTCAAACCAGCCTAAATAGTTTTTCTAAAATGTACTGCGATATGGAAAAGGAAACGCCTAAAATCTTAATTATTTGTTTGGCAGATGACTCTATAATAATTCTTGTATCGATACCCACAGAAGAGTTGAGTTTTGTACAGGGTGATTTTGTGAGAATTCTCATCCCCCTAATTTTGTTATTTTTATTAATACGAAAAAATGGTAAACCCAAAAGTTATAGGACTTATTATGTAGATTTTGAATATCATTTCAGAAAAATACTGGAAGCTCACAACATGGCTACGGTTATTAATTTTATTTTTTTAAATTGAACACCCTATATACTCTTACATATTTAATTAGAACGATCTCTCACGAATATAATGATACAGGGGTTGGTGGGTCTATCTCTAATACTAAGGGAGATATGGGGAAATCTTTGTGTGAGTCCCACCACCGTTACCTTTGTTATTTCTGACTAATCAAAAATAGTTTATAAAAAAAATGAATAAAACTAGCTTTAATTGTCTTGGTAATACGATTTTCAAAATATTCTTAAAAAATCTTGTAACTTTTTTTGTATGCTATTTTTGGATAGTCAGAAATAACAATACATTAACTGGAGTGGGACTCACATATAGTTTTCCTCATATCTCCCATAGTATTAGACATAGGTCCTTCAACCCCTTTATCACTGTGTTCGTGAGAAAGCGTTATAGTAAAAAATATAAAAATATACTATAGTGTCCAATTTAAAAAATTAAAATTAATAACTGTAACCGTTTTGTGTGAGCTTCCATTGTTTTTCTGATTTGATTTTCAAAATCTACATAAAAATTCCTATAACTCACTATAATTCACCATTTTTTCATAATAATAAAAATAACAGAATTTGGCTGGTAGAAATTCTCACAAAATCACACCCTATACTGAACATTTTAAAGATTTTTTAAATTTATTTGAGAGTTCCTAGAATGAACGCATTGCTAATTATTTAAAGCACATTTTTATTATTTACTGTTGATATTAAAGGTAAATCGAAAATTCCAGGTAACTATCGAATGAAAAAAGTTAAATTAGAAATTACATTTTGCATTGACACGTAAATTTAGTGGTTGAACATATAATCTTTAATGTGACTTGACACTATCCCAGACGAATATTAATGGTTATACATTACGTCAAAATGCTAAATTTTGACAGATCAAATTAATAGGTGGAAACTCAAAGATAAATACAAATACTGAATACATTAAATAGAAACTATACAATTATTAAGAGCGGCGATAATTTATAACAATGCACAATTTCATCTTAAAAACTTTCGACGGACTTATGTCGCCCCAGAAATTTTGTTAAATATAATTCTTTATACATATCTGTTATTGATATATAATCTACGTTTCATTAAAATTCTCTTAGACAGTTCTAAGATTAAATAATCTCTGTAGAGTATTGTAAGTAATATTGTTATAATAAACTACATTTTTATTTTGAATTTTTTGGGCGACTTCATTACGTTTTTCTTGTAAGACAAACATTCTGTTGGCTATTTCATGTAAAAGAAGAAAATACAGGGTATTTCAAAAGACATGTGCCATCGATTAAGCGGAGATTTCCCACCCAAAAAATAAGACAAAATATCTCCGAAACGAGTTTAACCATTAGAATGATATCCAGATTGTGAAAAGTACTTAAAATATTACATATTTTAGTATTAAAATGATGTGGATATCTTCATATCAGGGGCGTGCGTACGGGCTTGAAATTTAATAATTTTGTTAAAAAAATCTGTACGCCATTGACTTTTTTACTTTCTAATTGCACAGTTATGTACGCAGCTAAATACCAAAAAATGTTACCTCTTGATATTTTTTCGATTTCGGCTTCGTTTAGTACCCTACATAATAAAATTGCAATTATCTCCTAAACAAAGCCGAAATCGAAAAAATATCACGAGAAAACTTTTTTTAAGCATTTACCTATCTACATAAGCGTGCAATCAAAAAGTAAAAAAGTTAGTGGCGTACCTCTCTTTTTAACAAAATTATTAAATTGCAAACCCGTACGCACGCCCCTGATGAAAGTATACACGCCATGTTTATACTTAAATATATGGATCTTATGTATTTTGCTAAATCTAAATATCACTCAAATTGCTGACGCTGTTTCAGAGATAAGTAAGTATTTAAAAAAAAACTAAAAACATAAGAAAATGTTTCAGTAACGAAGCGTTCCTGGACCCATGTTGATAGGAACTATTTGTCTTATTTTTGGGTCGAGGAATATCCACATAAGCGATGGCACATGTTTTTTGAAACATCCTGTATATCAATATAATAGAAAATTATGATAGTTATTATGAGGTTATGTAGTTATTCCCATCGGTTATTAAAAACACATGCTTATAACTGCATCGGATAGGAGATGGCCACTTTCAAAAAGTAAAAATTGACTGGTTAATAGATTTGGTGCCTTTCAAGCTTAGTAAAATCGATGTGTGCTGAACCGCACTTTTAAATGTATTTTTAAAGACAAAATATCAATTGGGGAAGACCGTTGAATTTTAATAGGTAACTTAAGTAACGTAATAATAAAGAAAATATATCAATTTGACTGTTCTGAATGGTCCTAACAGATTATGAACCATACAGTTGTATGATTCCGACAGGAAACCGTGGTTAAGCATGCAGAGAACGCCTCGTGTACGTGGTCAATTGTTATTCTGTGTTGATGTTACGTGTCACGCCCAGGAATGCTGCAGTAACCGTGTACACACTACGTTCCTTTGCTTCTTTCTTTTATATCATATGAGCATTGAGCACCTAAGCCCAGCCATATTTTGCTAATATTCACTTAAATATTTTCTTTAGGTCATTTGACAACACACATTGTCAACATTCCTCATATACACATCGGATTTTAAACTCGACGTGAAACTTCTTCATTTCAGAAATCAATCACTGAAAAATATTAATCCTACATTTAAATGAGCAGAAAATTCGTTTTAGCCGAGTTCTCAATCTTTAATTAGTGTGGTGTGTGTGTGTGTGTGTGTGGGTATGTGTTGTTCGTTCGCATTGTTATTTATGTGACTTTATATCTTCAATTTATTTACATTACAGTCTGATGATCTTCAAACCTAAAACATTATTCAGTAACTATATATATATATATATATATATGTAAAACGGCAATACAATTTTCTAATAAAAATAAATAAAAAATATTCTTCGGGAGTAGTAGTAGCAGCTACTTATTTTACTAGGCAAGTAGGCCACAATGGGCCCTTTTTACCTAGGGACCTACAGTTTAGCGTGGACTCCGAACCACGGTCCTCGACTGTCAACTAACCCACCGCCTGGGCCTGCCCACCTGCACTGCTAGCAGAGTGGCAAACCTCCTGGGTAGGTCTCTTCGACCCTCCACCCGGGCTCGCCTCTCCGCCTGCATCAGGCTAGCGGCCTTCCCGGGATTGTCTGTTGACAGCCTACCGACTGTTAGACGAGCTATCGTTCATCCATCTAATTGCCGGACTCGATCAGTGCTGCTTAACTTCACTGATCGAATATCGGAAATTAAACGGATGTCCATACCTCATCCCCTTCTTCGGGAGTAAGTCTCATCTACTTTTGTTTTCCACAATTAATTCGGCTACATTTTTATTTTTTTTTTTTTAAACTAGCTGTAATAATAATTGGAATTCACACGAAATTCCAAACCGAGGGCAATCTATTAAAAACATCAGACTGACAAGTTTTCGACGACATGAAGCTATCTCATCGAAGTAGAAATAAATCACATCAAGAACATCCCATGTTGATAATAGACCCTGTTTTCACCTAAGACATAAAGATACCTCTTATGCTAAAAAAGTCTAGTTTCTTATACTAAGCAACAATATCTTCCGTCGCAACTATTGGTAGAAATAAAGCAAAAAAAAAATCTATATCGGCAAATGAGATATGGGGCAGTATATAATAAACAACTACTTATCCAAAATTCCTTGGCACTCATTCCTAATCCAAATGTCGTCAAAATATCGTTCTATGCATAAGGAATTATACTTAACATACAAAATACAAAAACAGCTAGAATAAAATCGATTTGTTTTAAAACAAAAACTGCTGCGACGTAGCCAAAATTTTCATTTATTTTCATGAATTTCGTCTCAACTTACAATCAATTGTCTCTCATTTTACTATTTGGTCAATCGAAAACGTTGTTTCTGCATATATGCCGTTGCCGCGAATATGTCCTTTAGGTTTTCAAATTCTCATCAAAGATATAATTTTCTTAAATACGACGGAATACGGATTTCCATCAAACTGGAACCTCCGTTCCATTCGGCTCTCCATCTTAATTTATACCAAGAGATCGACAAAAAACACGATCAAGGACACCTATGAATTATCGAACGCATATCGTTGATTATACTGTTTTAATACTGTGATTTCATTGTTATATGAAACTGAAAGTTAAAATAAGGTTAGGTCAGGAAAGAAATACGTAAACAAATGTATAAGGAACATAAAACGAATATCTTTAAGTTTATTCTGCAGACAAAGGCGCATTCGTTTCATAAAATCCTCAAATACATTGTGCAATACCACTGCACTGGAGTAATTATGTCGATTTGTTTAGAAACTGCATTTCGCAAGTCTTCCTGATTTTGTAGATTGTTTCGACAAACTCGACTTTTCAAGTGAGAAAATAGAAATAAACCGGAAACGTCGATATCGGGAGAACAGGATGGCCATAAATTTTGATCCACTATTATATCGTCGTAAAATTCTCATACAAAATGTGTTGAATATAAAAATTTGCATTCACGTTTTAATCAAAGAAAGTGAAGTAAATTCGTCTCCCACTTCGAGACCCGCTTTGAGGGGATGCAAAGATGCTTTAATGTATCCGTGAGGATTTTTTGCAGTCCAAATTCTCATGTTCTGACTATTCAGATAATCACTCACCGGAACGAAGACCCTTTGCAATATTTGATATTGTAAATGGATTTTGTAGCGGAATAAACGCAGATTCTCTTTTAAAATTGTATGGCAAGTGCCATAAGACAAATTCGTCTGTTGGCTCGGTTTCCTCAAAGATTTAGATGGATCGTTTTCCATCATACCTCTAACGTCGTCGAGCACCTCCTCTGTTATTTTACTTGGTCTTCCAGAACTTTTTTTCCTTCCAATAGTGCCTGATTCTACGAAATTCGTCACCATCCCAGAGGTGATTTCAAAGGTCACGGCAAAATCGGGAAAAAGTTCCCTGAAATCCTCGGAACTTTGACGGCATCTGACATTTCAATCTGACATAAAAACGAAATCGCAGTTTTAATACTTTCTCAAATTGTTTGGCTATCTCCGTTCCGGGAATTTCTGTTTATAGATTCGAGTAGCAAGTGAACAATTTCCATCACTCTCATCTAGTACAGAAATCATATCAACCATTTCTTCTGGAGAGAAATTCATGTTGGTGATATAAATCTAATTTTATCAGAAATTGTAACGCAGCAAATAAAATGTCACATTATATGAATTGTTTGTTTTTGTCAGAATCACAGCCTTCTCGTATAATAATTTAATATCGAATTATAGGTTTAATAAAATGCAATTTTTCCTAATAAATTTAGGTATAGGGAATGCTTAATAAAACTTAAAGAACAATAAAAAAACCTTTATAATGCTGATATAAAATATAGGGTGTTGAGAAATTCGTGGATCCGAATATTGCCTCACCCTGTTTGCAAATAAGATCAAATTAAGAAAATAATTTATTTCGACTAAATTAGACCATATAGTACAATTTTTCATAATGAGAAAATAATGTAATTTCTTATCGTCATAACGATTTTAACACAAAAATGTCTGTATCTTTTAAAATACCCTGTATAGACTAGCACAACCCTATATAGGAAAACTAAGAAAAATGAGCTGAATCCAAATATGTTAAAATGTATAGGGTGTTCTATTTAAAAAAAAAAAAGTATGTTTGGTTCGTCCTGCAATTATATGACACCCTGTATTCTTCTTAATAATAATTTTTGAAAGGTAACGGTTAAAGGTTCCTACATTTTTTGTTAACAAAATTTTTTTCTGTTCCTTCTAATAAAGGAGATATCGAACTTTATCGCACTAATAGGCCACCCTTTAGAACCTTCTCTTAGTAAACCGACAGTTGAGCGATAGAAAAAATTGCGCAGGATTCACTAAGCGATCTATTATTTTTGAGCCTGAATGAATTCAATTATAGTTTTGCGTCATACTCGCAGATCTAAACTCGAAAATGTCGGAAATCACATTTAAGCAATTTTTGACCTCACCAATTCTTCGATTTTTCAGTAAACTCTAAAAAATGTTATTAATTTTTTAATAAAAGTATAATAATTATTATTTATTTCTCAATATGTGGAATACGTTTATATCGTTCCTGCTAGTTTCTTACTGAACCTTAAACAAGCTGCTCAGCAGAAAATTGTTTATTTATTTCTTTGTGATAGAACTTAGCCAATTTTCCAAAAACCACACGGCAATTATGGAAAACTTAATATAAAAATAATAATCGAGTTATTGTAGCTGTAAAACCACACTTAACAGAATAGTTTAAGTTGTCACGATTATTACTGGTTATTTCTAATTTCTAAGAATCCGTCAACCGTATGATTCACATTACATTACATGTACGTAATTATTTTAGTATCTACGCAAATGGCTTTGGGAGCCAATCCACCATACAAAGGACTAGATAGAGCGTTCTGTGTTCGAATGAAATCGACTTTAACCAAAAGAGGCTGTCATTTTAAATCATCTGGATATAGGGTATGTGAAAAAGAATGATAAATCTCTATTCTAATAAACTGTAATTTCAGGTTGTATTAATGTTAAGTAGGTTACGGCCGCAATACACGTTTTCGCATTCCCGAAAGACCCAGCCACCACTTTTAGGAATGGTAGCGTTAGCAATTGCCCTTCCGCCACCTAGTGTACACGAAATAAGATTAGAATCAGATATGTTCGTTACTAGAATAAATTTTGATTTCAAAATAGCACACTGTGAACCAAAAGTAGCAGACCTTTTAGATTATACAGCTGAAGAATTGACTGGTAGAAATCTATATTCTTTGTGCCATGGGGAGGATGCTAATAAATTAAGAAAATGTCATATCGACTGTAAGACACTTATTATTGGTTTGTAAACTTTTTTATTTATAAGTATTTTTTTTCACAGTAATTAATAAAGGCCAAGTGTTAACGCACTACTATAGGTTAATGAACAAAAGTGGAGGATATACATGGGTTCAAACTTGTGCCACTGTAGTCTGTAATTCAAAAAATGCGGAAGAACAAAACATTATTTGTGTAAATTATGTAATAAGGTGAGATAAATAATTGTATTAATGTCAAAAATATATTTCCAAAAATATCTATCTAACATATCCACTAAAGAACATTAGTGCTGCTGGAGGTACTTTTAGCAAGGTAGAGACAAATATATGTATATGTAAAAATAAAGGCGCAGGACGCTCAGTGGCGGATTATGGCGGGGAATATTGGGACTAATTACCATTTTTCTTTCTCTAACACATTAACGTTAAATAATATTAAAATTTGATTGAGGTATAAATAATGCAGTGTAGAAATGTGTATTTTGCCAACAATTTTGGTAAGAAATAATTAACATTACGTACCCTGAGAGTGATAAAACTATCCCTGACATTTTTCACAAACAAATTTAGTAAAACGACACCACGCGCTTCTTTCAATGTAGGTACCATATTTTCTTTATATCTTCTGTTCTCTCTCTATCATACACCAGAGAAAAGTGTCAAACGACAATCCGAATTCTGACATTTTGAATTGTTCTAATACTAAACAGGAGATGGAAGTTGGAATAATGTACCCCGTTTTTTAAACACCAAAGTACATTATTAAGCTCTTGCTCAGCCCAGGTGGTTCAAGTGCCTACCTACCAGTATTCGGTCCTGGGTAGCAATTAGAAAATACAATCCCCAAATTTTAGGATTTAAATTTTTCTAATATATCGTCGTATGAGAACTACATGGTTCTAAGCAACAATTTAC
Source organism: Rhamnusium bicolor (assembly GCA_029963845.1). Lineage (NCBI taxonomy): Eukaryota > Metazoa > Arthropoda > Insecta > Coleoptera > Cerambycidae > Rhamnusium > Rhamnusium bicolor. The sequence continues at coordinate 3,890,314 of JANEYF010005770.1, forward strand.
TATTTTTGTCATAATCTCTGGATTATTGGATCCATTTTATATGTGGAACGTACGAAACGAAGTAATCTAGTGTATTTGCCTGACATGGAACGTCTAGAATGGTTTAAATTTACCAGAAATTGTAGGAATAATAAGAACATTAATTAACATTTGCATTTGCGTCCTTAGAACCACATGTCTCTGTAAAGTATACTTTAATCTAAAAAATTCAAATATAGTACAAATTTCAGTAATATTTATTCATTTATACCAGACGGTTGAAGACGTATAAAAATAAATATTCTTCAGTTTGTGATTTCAAATAGTAACGAAAAAACATAGATTAGTTATTATTAGGATCATAATAGATATGAAGGTTATGGCGCCATCTTTCATTCAATGCTAAAATTTTCTAGTGCGAAAGATGCACAAAACCATTTTACAGTTTAGGCTGTAATAAAAATCTTTATTTTGTGCAAAATGTCGCTTAGAACCTTGTGGTTCTCATACGACGATATGCATAATAATCCAGTCAAAAAAAAAGTGATTATGCTTCATATAGGGTTGGTGGTGCTAGTATTGCTTCATGATCGGTTAGTATGGCTAGTAATGAAGGTTAGTGTTGGCTGACGGCACCTATATAAAATCAAGACGTATATTGTAGTGGGAACTCCCCATAGGTCTATTTTATACTATATCCATTTTTATGTACTAAAGTTTTCATTTTTTTTACTAGATTATTAGCATATATCGGAAAAATTTGAATCTCGGAATCAATTCCGAAATCCCGGGATTGTAATCCCTAGTTGCAGTTTTTTAGGGTTTCATGTCTCCTGAACGGTCTACATGAAAATTTTAAATAATATCACGTTTACCCCACCCTTCCGACCCAAACAAATTCCTGTTGCCTGAAGTTGGGGAAGCGTTTTTGAACTGTACTTTGAACTCTTGATGCATCTCGGTAAAAAACACTTCATACTTGATATTACTATTTTTTACTATTTTTTTCATTACCTACTACAGAGCCCTCAAAAATAATTAGTCCCGCCCCCATACTGCATTAATCCGCCACTGAGGACGTTCTGTGTGTACCAAATACATTGCTCAAGATGTTAATATGGCACATGTATGCAAATATCTGTAAAAAATGTTACGAAATAAACATCCGTGTATGTATGGGAGTATCTGGCAATATTCTGCATATCAAAAAAAAAAGAAAAAAAAAGATGTATGTATGTAGTTTTAATATTTAGGAAGTGCACGATTTACATTTAAACAATAATTATTAACATCTTGCACACTCTATTTCATAGGACAATAACTAACGACTTCAATTCCTTAACAGAAACAAAAATTATTTAAATAATTGAAACAGAAACTTGAACACATCGTCAGGCTTTACCTGTGGAAGATGTCTAATATTATGAAGAAGTCGAATAACAGAGCTACTGAGGAACGTCGGGATTTTTAAATACCCTATATACAATCAAGATCTTTTCCGAAAATATTATAGCATTAAAAAAGCATCAATATCTGAAAAATACTTATTTTTACAAGAATCGCTAAATAGTACTATTAAAAGTAAACGATGGAAAAATATTAAAACTAAGTACTTAACTTCGTACATTTCGAACAAAGATATAAAAATTACAGTTATCTCAAATTGCATAAAAGTTTTTTATGCCTTTACTTGCTATATTAGAAGTACACTTCCTAACAATTTCACGTGAAACATTTACAAATGTACACAAACGTAATTAATTATTGTGGCTATGTGTACAGAAGGTGTGTTTCACTTCAACTGAATACACTACAATATATTTTTTTATTTTTAAACGTATAGATATAATTTGTATCAGAAATATTTAGACCCCATTTTATCATACCGACAAAATCATTTTTGGCCAAAAAAATATAGGCCCACACCGCTATAGAAACATAAATTTTTGAGAAATCATAATAGCTTTATAAATTGGGCGAAATTATTTAGAATAACCAAATGCCCCAAACACAAATTTTGCTGAAAACTTTCTTATTATTTTCGGATTTTTATTTTGCCACCATTTTGCAGATTTGTTTTGCGTATATAAAACCCAACGTAAAATGTTCATGGGAATTCGTTATTTATAATAATCTGTTTGAAATAAATGCAGAATAAAGCAGTGAGATTTCCATAAAATCAAAAATTAAAAAAAGAATAACTGAATTTCTTTCAAAAGACATTATGTATATTGCGATATTTTAATTGTACAATAACCATTTTTCTAAATAATACATTTTTACTCTGACGTGATTTCTCGACAATTTTTGTTTTTTCTCGATCACAGTAAGAATGCCGTCTACAATGATTTTATCGATACGACAAAATGGGAATTAAGGCTTGAGAATTGTTAACCGTTTACAAAAAATTAGATCGCCTATTTCCGCTGTCAAGGCCGACGACCGACGCCAGGATATAAGTTCATCACTATTAGTGCTTGTGTAAACACTGGAATCCTGAAAAATAAATTTTGCAGGGAACTTTAACGTGCTTACATCACAAATAAACGGCATCCGCAGTTTAATATCTCTTTCTAAAGATGGTGATGCGAACAGATCCCCTCAGCAACTATACTTCATAGACTTGTTCGGTTCCGGATATGAACCAGAGTGGTCTGGGTAAAAGAAAGCGCAACTGTTCCTCACACACACACACACCACCAGGTCGATGATATGTTTAAAAATAAAGAAGTTATTAGGATGTACTCAACTAAAGTGAAACACACAGGCGAGTGTCGATGTGTGTGTGTGTGTGCGTGCATGAGCGTAAAAAGTAAATGTTTGATGAAAATTAATGCCCAATTCACATACACGCACACGCGCACACGCACGCACACACACACACACACACACGCACACACGCACGCACGCACGCACGCACGCACACACACACATTTATTAAAAAAGTACATACATTTTTTTCTTAAGCGTATTTCCTTTTGGAAATATATTTAAATATTTATTGTATGGTTAATGTTTGTATATAAAATATTTAATAATTATCTATAAAAATACCATTATTAGATGTTTCAGAAGTATTTTTTTTTAATTAAATATGTTGCAGTGGGCGAGAGTACGAGAATGTGGTGATGGACTGCTGCCAGTTGGAGGAGAACACCCACTTGGTCAAGAGAGAGGAGGCCAGCAGTAACGACCCCGAGAACGGATCACCAGACGCCGATCGTGGAGGTACGTTGACGTACCACCAAATGCTAGTATAATATAGTTTTTAACTGATTCTGTGGTCAGATGACCGGAACAGCGGAGGACCGCCCAATCCAACCCATAATCCGAGCCAGGACTTGGAGGACACCACCTGCGCAGGAACTGGAACCGGCACCGACACAGGCACCATAAACAAGGAGTCTGGAGATTTACGAACTCGCCGACTGGACCAAATTCCTGTTTCGCAGCTACAAACGACCCCAGCCGCCGCGGACCAGAGGAAATCCATCCCAATGCGACGGGCCACGAAACGTAAAAATACCTCATCAGATGAAAATGAAGACGACGAAGCCACTCCGCCACATCGGAATTCCGTAATGAGTCCAGCTTCTTCCTGCCATTCTACCAATGGGACTCATCCTATAGCATCAACATCGGATTCTTCCGGAACTAGTCCTAAGAAATTGGAAGATACCGCAAGTAGCGGTACTTCGGTTAAAGACTTGGAAAACGCCATGTCCAAACATCTACCTGCATGTAAATCGCCCACACACCAACCGACCGACTTTAGCACGGACGCTCTTCTTAAACAGCAACAAAGAACCACCATCCAGTGGATAGGGGCCCACCATCAGCAACTGCAGCAACAAGGCACTTTGCCAGCATCGGCGTTACTTAGACAACTGTACGCTAATCGAGAGAGCGTTATTCGGGCGAACGTACACGGTATTACGACTGCCAGTAGCAGATCGGGTAGTTCTACCGGTTACTATCCGAGTGATAATCAAGTGGGTCCGTTACCCACACCTCCCGGAAGTGAAGGTTCATCATCGTATAGTGAACATCAATTTCTATTGTCGCAACACCAGAACTACCCCACTAGCTATTCTATGGACTATCATTCCGCGATGACGCCTCCGTCCAGTGTATCTCCGCGCGACAAGCACCAACAGTTGCACGCGGGAGTTACTTTTGATTCGCCAGTGCCGTACCAAGATGTTTTACGCCACCAATACCCGGACAGTCCCCTACCACTTAAACCACAAGTGTATTCCTACGTAGATCAACCCCAGTTTTACCACCATGGGGCACCGGGAGCGGGTTTCCATCTATATCACCCTAGTAAGAGTACACCCGGTGCCCCTTCCAACTGGTATTCTCCCTCATAGTAAATTATTTATATAGACGTGACGTAACGGTGAAACTGATGCGTACCTTATGCTGTTTACGTGGACATTTATATTAATTGTTAATACTGATGTGGCACTATTATTTATATTGCTAGTGTTATGTTAGTAATTCCACTGTATTTTTAAGATGCAACAATTATTGTAAAATGTAGTGGGCAGGTTTTTACAATAGCATTCGTTCAACTATTTTTAAACCAAAGAAAATAATACAAAATAACATAATTTAGGTTGTATTTGGAATTATTTCATGACAAGTTAATGCAAATAATATTGTAGTATATTAAATCTATTTAGTATTATGTTTATAAGAAATTTAAATGTACATACTTATCATTACCTACCGTACATGTTATTCTGTATTATTTAACTTCTGAAGAGTCATTCTTCAGATAGTTCTGTAAATACACGTATTATGGATTTAATATATTGGTGTTCATTTTCAGTTATATGAAAAATAAATAGAATAATAATTACAGTAATAAAGGATAGCCGACACGACTGAAACACTTATCTAAATTAAATTAATAATAAGACTTATTAAAGCTATGCTCGTTCCAAAGGTAGTAACTCCAAAAAAAAAAAACGGGGCAAAAGAATTTTTTAGGTTAAACTTTAACGAAAATATCCTATATCCATCCGATGCAAACGATGCGATGGGTCTTCAAGTTTTTAACCGTTTTATTTATGAAAAAATAAATACTTTTGCGATCAAGCAATAATTCTCGTAACTCGTTGTACATAAATACCAATAACTAAAATTAAATATTTTAATAGATTTTATAACTATTTTAAAATGCAACGCAGCTACAACATTTTCCATTTTTCTATTTTTCATTTCTGTAAAATTTTAAAATTTTGGCGAACCATCGCGGATTAAGCCGACGAAGATATGGTGAGACATCTGAGTACGTGATACAAAGTGAAAAAAAATAGAAATTAATAATATTTCTAAATATATTTTTTTAATTATAAATTGAGAGATTTTTATGTCTTCATACGCTTGTTAAATATCTAAATAGGAAATATTTTGGCAAAAAACACATTTACTTTAGTAATTAAAACATAACAGTACATAGGTATGCTTTCGTGATACTGCATCCACCCCAATATATTAAATACATTTGTATTTGTATTTGTATTATTTAACGACGCTGATCTGATGATTCTGCATACCGACTAGTAGGTATATTAAACTCTGTATATACAAACTTTATTTCAAACTTATTTGCAACATAAAATGAGGTCGGCTACTTTGAAGGGGGTAAAGGGATCAAAGAAGTCGACGTTTTTTAGGTTACCAATAAGTCTGAAATAAACCGTACATAATTATAAATAGCTGTATGTATATATTATTATTATTATTATTATTATTATTTGTTGGGCATTGGTGACAGTAATTGGGCTATCTGGCTGGCAAACAGGACCTTTCCTTAACGTTATTCAAAAAGTTGCCATATCTGCATTCCAAATTTGATCTAATTATACATTTGAAAGTTTGAAAATACATATATGTATATCTGGAACAGTTATGGGTTTCCAAAGCGATGCTCGACTATCACGATCGAAAAGGTGCTGACAATGTAGGAATGTGATATTCTCTTTAATTTGTTACTTTTATTTACAAATGTTAGGGTTACTTGTATTTTGTTGTCACATGCTGTTCAGTACAAATTGCGAAACATAAATCGCTTTATGAATATGTAAGGTACATATTTATGTGCAATATATACTTAATCAATTTTTTTTTTTATTAAAGTGTCCCCTTTTAAGTTCTCGTTAAACTGCAATTTACATAGATTTAAATTGTGTAATATACACACCATTTTGAAAGGATTAAGGATATTTATTATACACTCAAAAAAAAAAATGTTATTTTCAATTAACATTTCTACCTCGATCCCCTCAGAATGTTATGGAGCTACTGTGTATCATGACTAATAATTATATTTATTAAATTATCTTTTTGAATTTCAGCTATTAGTTGTCATTGTTTATTTATATATTTGTTCAATAAATTCTAAGGAAAATTGCATTATAAAAGCGGTTTCTTTCAACCTAATATCCCAAGCAAAATTCTAAACATAAACTGGTGCACAATTGAAATGGATATTGCCAAATTATTGACCATATTTGGATTTTTATATTATTGGAACGAGATGGTTAATATTCACCTGATTTTTGTGATTGTTAGCACTGGCGGTTCTTCTATAGGGTCATTTGATCAATGACCTCCCACATACAAATAAAAAAATAGAGCTATTCATTTTATATTTTTTTTTTTTTTTTTTTATATATATATATATATATATATATATATATATATATATATATATATTTTTTAATATTCTTAAAAAATATATTAAAGTTTCTAGGTCATTCTATGCACAATACTATTCAAATATCTAGATCGCAGGATTTCGTATCCCCTCCGAGCACCGAGTTACATTCATATTCATTACATTATTCATTTATAGAATTTAAAAATCTTGGGTCAATCCACAACTTGTCCTCAAAGCTAGCTACGGGCCGAATTTACAACGAATTAGAGTAAAATAGACTTATGCGCGAATCGTCAGAAAGCAAAAGAGACAGAAAACACTGGTGGGGATAATGCCCCTGACACATGTAACGGTAACGCACGATCGCACGAAGTTCAGTAGAGCACGAGCAGTCTTAATGCTGACTAGGTACGCGTTGGTCGGTAAATTCTGTCGCGTTGTTTTTAATGTTTTTATTTGTGAACATTTTATTAGTAAATCTCTACTTGTCGTGAAATTAAGTAAAACAGTGTTTTTGGTGTTTACTATTAAATATGAGTGTTGTACAGAATATATTAAAACTGAAAGATGGCAATAAGTTGGGTTATGTAGACCGAGTGAAACTCAAAGGTTAAATTTACGTAACAAAATATTAAGTTTTATTGCAAGTACATGAACGTCATTAAACAGTTTGTGTGTTGTTTCATTTTTTCATTCAGTTAATCAAGAGCAAATACAAATGTATGTGATTTAATTAACTCGCAACATATTACATGGTCCTTCTAGCCGATATGGTATGAACACAAGAAGAATTAATTAATAATTGTAATTAACATCAGTTAATACAGTGATATTATTCAACAAACATTTTAAATAAGCATAAAGAATAAGTGTCGTAGTGATTCATCAGATTATTGTCGCATCAACCATCAGGGTATCAGAGGCGGCGAGTTCAGCAAAAAATAAGGTCAGATCCATTTTATCCTATATTCCTGTTACTTTTATAAAATAATTCATACAGGCAGATTAAATTTGTACCTCGTCGCAACAACATGTTAAGTTTTATTGCAAGTGCATAAACGTCATTAAACAATTTGTGTGTTGTTTCATTCTTTCATCCAGTTAGTCAAGAGCAAATACAAATGTATGTGGTTTAATTAACTCACAACATATTACAGCATTTGACAGATGTAATTTTAAAAGAGTTAGAATGTCTGAAAATTAATGAAAGTCCTGAAAAATTGATAGCACAAAGTTACGATGGAGCATCAGTAATGAGTGGTGCTTTTGGAGGTGTACAAGCCAAAATTAAAAAAAGTTATCCTTCAGCAAATTTTATTCATTGTTACGCTCATCAACTAAATTTAATTTTACAAAAAACATCAAGTCAGGATAAAAGCATTAAAAATTATTTTTGCTAATTTACATAGCTTTTCTTCATTCTTTGGAAAATCGCCAAAAAGAACAGCCGTGTTAGATAATGCTGTTAAGGTGAGATTACCTAAAGCGGCTCCAACACGATGGAATTTTAATACAAAGTGCATAGAGACTGTTTATACCTATCGAACAGAATTATTAGATTGTTTAGAAAAAATCATTGATAATGAATCAGAAAACAACACTCTAAACCAAGCTATTGGTTTAAAAAACTACTTACAAAATGAACATTTTCTTTACTGGTTAAATTTTTTTCATTTAGTTTTGCCTCACTGTGATATATTGTTCAATCAATTACAAAAATGTAATTTCGATTTTATAACAGTAAATAAGTGTATTGGCGTTTTTAATAGTAAAATTGAAGATATCAGAAATAAAATTTTGAATAACTATTTGGAGGAGACATCCATGCAATATGCCCAGAGATGTAAAACGGAAGAATCAAAAAGGAGAATTTCATTAGAAGTTTGTGATATAATTACATCTGAGATCAAAAACAGGGTTGGCTTCAGTAATCATTTAGCAGTGTTTCAGTTATTTCACGCAGATCGATTTAAAGATTATAAAAAAAGCTTTCCTCAAGATATGTTTAAATTAGTTAAAACGGAGTATCCAGTCATAAATCATTTGAAACTTAAAACTGAATTAGAAGTATTATATAGCCGAGAAGATTTTTCCAATAGTGAAGGTGCAGTTGCTTTGCTTTTTATTAACAATAATTTGTGCAATACTTTTTCTGAAAGTGTCAAACTGTTAAAAATCTTGTGTACTCTCCCTATGACTACCGTCGAAAGTGAACGTTGTTTTTCCACCTTAAAAAGAATAAAGACATTTTTAAGAAATACCATGGGTCAGGAAAGGTTATCTTCTTTAGCTATGCTTACCATAGAAAGGGCATTAATAAAGAAGATAAAAGACTTTAATGAAAAAGTAATTGACCACTTTGCATCTCAAAAAGACCGGATGATCGACTTGAAATTTAAAAGGTAGGTAATACAGTAAACTTTTCTAATTGACCTCCCTATCTCTTGACCCACGAACCGCCACTGATTGTTAGCAAAACCATCGACCGTCGTAATAGATGTTTAAATTATCTGTTTCATTTATCTAAAGGATGATTGGCCAGACTCTTGCAGTATTTTAAACGTCAAGTCGAGCCGAAAATTCTTCCTTGTCAGTTTGTTCATTAAGGATCACCTCGATTTTTGGTGGAGTATCGAATATAGGAAATGCCGTGATTGAATGAAATTTCGAAGGAAAAATTGTAATTGGCAGCCGTATTAAAATACTACGTACTAAAACGTACCAAAATCGCCATTTTTTTCTGTAACAAATGGTAACTCTGAAAATAGTAAAGCTATCAAAAAAATCTCCTACACATCTTTCAAAATTGCTTCTAAATTATAACTAACATGTTAAAAAAAAATTTTTTTGTAGTTTGGGGGAACGATGAAATTTAACAAAAACATAAGGGTCTCGCCGATCGACCTGTAGATTAAAGAAACAACCATAATTTAAAAATCTATTTGGGACAGTCGACGGTCAATGAATTTTGCTAACGGTCACAAAAAAAACCATCAAGATTAACTATCTCGTTCCAAAAATATAGAAATTCAAATACGATCAAGAATTTGACAATATCCACTTTTCACCTTAATTGTGCATCAGTTTACATAGGTACGTAGCTTTTTCTCACTGCCATTGTTGATCCCTGGATAATAAGTATAGTACCTATTGTTCAGAATATCCAAAAAAACTTCTGCATGCCATATATTAGTTATTTACAAAAATGTATTCGTTATTCTTACAAAAGAAGGAATAAGTGATAACTAGACACCGGACAATTTCCGTGCGTGCAGGGCCGACACATGGAATATAAGACAATAAAAATAAGGTGTGATGCCTAGTTTTTCAAAAATTTTTCTAAATTTAATATTATTTTATAAATAAATGTAATGAATTTTTTTTTTTTAATAAAATTAAATAAATGTTTATTTATTTATTTTTGGTAAGGTGATGTTTTTCTCCGCAGGTGCCGAGAACTCGATGACATACATCACCTTGAGTTGATGGTCGAGGAGGACAATGTCAGGCTTGTTGGCTTGGATTAAATCCGGCATTTCTCGTTTACGACAACGGACTCAATATCTCCGGGGACGTAAGGCACCACTAGTGTCTGGTCTACTCCGTACGAGTGCCTTAGATGGTAGTATAGCACTCGTAACGCCGCGTTATGTCGGTGGGTGTTGGCCGAAATCGCATATATGGGGCATGCAGAGAGTAAGTGCATGAGCGATCCCGGCGCCTGACGGCAGGTCCTGCAGTTGATGTCAGGAACCTCTACACGCCACACGCGGCTACGGTAGACCAAGGTGTTGATAACACCATCTTGGCAGGCCATAATGAATCCCTCTGTCTCCGACTTAAGCCCTGCTGACCTTAGAAAGGCGAAAGTCAGCCTGGTCGATAAACCCAGTGTTTCTATGTTCTTATAGAAGACACCATGCTGGGGTTTATCGACGTACTGCCGAAACAGATTTTCCTGTTCGGCAGCTCTAATTCGGGCTTTCAGACGATTTGGCTGAAGTTCGGTGACTGACTCAACATCAGCACCTCGCCGGCCTCCTCGCCTGATGTCAAATGCGAGACCGAGTTCATCTGCTGCTCTTTTTGCTGCCTTGGACAATCCTGCTCCCACTCCTACAGTTTCGTGATGTTTTACAAACCGCAAGAGGGGATCTGAGCTCCTGAGGATGTTCAATGCCATACTCAGTACTATTCTGCCATACGTACACTCCAGGCTCAAGAGTCCTTGCGGGGGGGGGCCGTTGACGTGGGAGGTGCACACGAGGAACGGACGATCTAGGATGAACACTTCTGTGAATTTTCATCATCCTGCGGGTATCTCTGTCTAATTGACGCGACTCATCTACTGTCCACTTTACTACTCCGAAGGAGTAGAGCAGAACCGGAATGGCAAGCATGTTAGTTGCAGAGACACCTTGTTCTTCCCCTAAAGTTCGGAAGACCAAATCTTTCGGAGGCGGTGTGTGTACTTGCCGCAGAGAGAATCCTTTATTTGTGTTACATCCTGGATGTGCCTTTGTTGCACACCCAGATATGTATAGGTCTCTCCGGCATCCAGATGTCTTAGGATGCTTTCGTCTGGGAGCTGCGCATCTTCAGGGAATTCCCCGCATCGTCCTCTCTTGAGGTGGACGACTACACATTTGTCCAACCCGAACTCCATACCAATGGTCCGCGTGTATTATTCGACCACCCTATGAGCGTTTTGTAGTTCGCGCTCTCCGGAGGCATAAAGTTTAAGGCCATCCATGTAAAATAGATGGGTGACCTTATGCCTCCGGTCGCTGGGTGGTCCACATTGATATCCGCGGGTTTGGCGGAGCCCAACAGACAACGGCAGCAGTGAGATGCAGAAGAGGAGAGGACTCAGGGAGTCACCCTGGAAAACTCCTCTTCTAAATGCCACTTGCTCTGTCGTGACCAGCTGTGCACCTGATGTTATGGTGAAGCGTGTCTTCCAGAGCGGCAGCAGCTGTCCTATGCATCTCACTAATGGTGCTGGTACTGCAAGACATTCGAGCAAGTGCAACAGTAGCTCGTGTGATGTTGTATCAAATGCTTTACGATAATCAATCCAGGCCATCGATAGATTCTGCTTGTATTACACAGAATCCTGTGTAATACAGCGGTCTATCAGCAGGCCGTCCTTGCAACCTGCCATGCCCTTCTGGGCACCACGCTGTTCGTGTCCTGGCATACAAGAAACGTGTAAATATCTTGTAGCAGGAGTTGAGGCAAGTGATCGGCCTATAATTCTTCGGGTCTGAAAGATCCCCCTTTTTGGGGATTTGAGGATTATTATTATTTTCATTATTATTACTTTGAGCTGCAGTCCTGCTTGATGTAAAACTAAGATATATCAAAAATGATTTGATCGGTGTTTGTAAAAACCGTATGTCACTAATAAACTAATTTTTCAAAACATAAAAAAAAATCCAAAAAAAAAATTGTTTAGGATGCAATTTGTGCCTCCTTACTAAATTTCAGAAATACAAATTTACTTTGTTGGAACCGCCCCTTTTTTCAGTAAATCAGTATTTTATTTTGAATTTTTAATTATCACCACGAATTCAGCTCTGCACGTTCGGCTCGTTCTGATCGTTCGGGCTAAAATGTTCAAATCCGGACCTAGCCTTATACGAACATGATACAATATGTCCAGTTGACTTTCGGCCACACGTAGGAGTCGAGTCGAGATACGACGATATCCGACGCGCTACGGCACGGGCTTCTGCTGACTCTACTCTCTCTCTCTCTCTCTCTCTCTCTCTCTCTCTGGGCCTACAATCCACCCATGGCAATAAAGATCCATTTACACACATCAGTGACGTATCCGTTCAGCTATTGCTATTGCTATGAAATTAATAAATTAAACTCTATTCACTTAAACTTTGCAGTGGTGGGTTGGACTTTGTGAGCTCGATTTACAATGGGCAAAGTCGCGAGTGCATTGCTTGTATTTTAGATTGCTTATTTCCAGGCAAAACGCAATTCAATTAATATCAAAACACAATCAACAAACGTCCAACTACGACCGATGCTTATGAAATAAAATAAACAATGAAAATGAACCGCTATAGGAACTTTGCACTTGTGTACATCTGCCTGCCGTCTCCACCAATCATTAGCGCGCATTTTGTTCCCTATCATGCCTAACGCTGCAAAGTTTAAGTGAATTTAGTATAGGTGTATCATTTTTCAATAAGTAATTAACCATTTATAGGAAACAATTTTGGGGTTGTTCAATTTCCTTAACATTTTGCTGTTTACGAATAGACTATACAAAAATTGAAACATTGCACGCTTGTATCAGGTATAAACACTATAGATTATACGTAGAGTATGAATAGAGAAGAGACACCATAGACCGATATGCATCCACAAAGAAGTCGGCGACGATCTACCTGCATTTTTAAGGGGGCGACTTTCTCGTTTTTTTTCCCTGTCAGGTCAGATAAGCTCAGAAATATTAGAATCATAAATAACGTTTTGATAAATCTCAAATCCAAATTTTAAACGTTTATAACTAGAGTCCGGATCCGTGGGGTACATGACGTCAATATCAAAGACGGATCCAGGAGAGAATAATACCACCACGCTCATGTATTAACGCTCATACAAAAATGTGACTGGCCACTAATATTTATGGTATCCAAATACCGGAGTAGGTAGTTAAATATTTCACAAGATACACTAAGCGCGGGCAGTCTGTTCGCGCTTAGTGTGATTTGATATATTTGTTTGTGTATGTGTTGTGTTTGACCGCTACCGTCACCGTGGCCGTGGCCGCGTCGGTATGGCGGAAGCCTAATTTTGGTCTCTGGAGACTTAAGCAATTAATATATTAGTATTTCAAAAATTACTCGGGCAATTTTTTTCAAGATTTGTTTTATTATTTCATTTTTGAATTCACCTTAAAAAGATACACCATGCAAACAACTTTTTTTCAATTCTGAAAAATTGTGTTAATAAATTGTTTCTCTTATGTTTTGATCATCATTAAGACAAGTCGTGAACATTTGTGAGGCAGCTTTTTGGCAGGCTAGTGCTAGTAGTAACAAGGCTGTAGGTCAACTTGCCGTCCTGTTTACTAAATATCAACAACTTTCACATTTTTATCATAGGGTATAGGTACACTGTTGTGTTAAAGTGAGAAATATATTCTATTTTATTCATAATACAAATTAATAAAATGAATAAAAAATTGCTACTACTAGTGGTTCTTACACAATGGCACCTATAGATATCCTGACCACACGCAATGTTTCCTATGAGAGAATTTTAATTTGAAAACATAAATCCCATCAGAAGATTATGATGGTTCGTCTTTCCTGCAGGAGAAAATCCAAACGCGGGATATTTAAAATACCTTATTCGGCTTTGTTCACACGTTACAATTTTAAGAGTAATGCCATGCCCGAAATAGTTGGTAATAAACACATATATTTATTTTAATGCAATAGAAATGGCCTTTTGCTACCTTTTCATGCGCTTACGTATTTATAGTGAAAATATAAAAACACTCTCAAGCTACATGTTTAGAACCTAACCAAAATTAGGCTGGCACGTAAATTGTGCGTGCCAGTCTTTTTTCTGTTCTGTGCGTGCCAGTATTTGCGATACCCACTTTTTTATGTTTACAATAGTGCTTTTCGGATGCTGATTAGGGGATTATTTCTGTATGATTTGTGGGATGTGTCCCACACTACTGGATACTTTTGAACTGTAGTTGTGAATAATTCGTTTTCATTCATAGCTTTTAATATATTCTAAACAGTAAACAGAAAGGTACCTAAACTCAACAATAATCAATATGATAACGTTGATAACGTTCTCTGACATCCAAGCATGCGACCTTGATTCGTCCAATCATGCGGCACTAGCACGCACAAAGCAGCTTCGCCAAACATTGGCACACGTTTTGATTTGCTGGCACGTACTATGATAGATGTTTACGAAAATGAGATCGGTGTATACCGGTATGTGCTGATATCTCAGTCATTCCAGTGAGATATATGAAAGACAGAATGAGTACCAATATATACCGCTCCAATTATCGTAATTCCCTGATGTGACAACAAACTTCTGCACAATAATTGTGCGTGCTTAAAAACGCGGTTGTAAACGAAGCTTCAGGTATTAATTAGAGAGGTCTTGTTCTGCGATTCTCGATTTTCTCTCTGTGTCTCTGCTGAACTGTTGAACTGTGATGACACTGTATTAATCCATGATCGAATGTAAAAAATTAGTAGTTGTTGTTAATTATCAATTCATTTATAAGTAAAGCTGGCCGAGGTGGCTGGAGTACAGCCACGGTCTTGCGCTGGCGTCACACGTGCCGATTTAGAAGTCTTATTTGAAAGATTAATGCGTGAGGTTGTACCTATAAATTATACATAAAGTCAAACGCGCCAAAGGGTAAAAAACGACCGTACGCGGACACAGAGAATAAATTTATCGGTGAATTTCCGGATTTATTCTATGACGGATGCAAAATAATTTGTAAAGTTTGCAATCAAGACTTAATGTGCTGGCACAAAACAGATTGTCGTCGTCATATCAATACCGTGCAACATCAAAATAAAAAAAATGGCATGCATTTGACAACTCAGTTTATGTTTGAATTATTGTTAATGTTAATAGCCTATAATATTCCGCTACACATACTGGATAAACAACCATTTCGGGAGTTTTGGAATAAATATAATCCCCAGGTGAACTTACCAAGTCGTAGATCATTACGTAGATATATTCCAACTGTTCGTGAAGACATTGTAAATAGGATTAAATGTGGATTAAAAAATACACGGCTCTGGTTATGTATTGACGAGACGACAGATTGTAAAAAAAATTCTATTTTAAATATTATAGTACGTATACTGGACCCTCTTAAACCAACATTTCCACTTTTACTAGCTAGTAAAAGACTAACTGCGTGTACTGGCGAAATAATTACGCGTGTGGTGTTGGAGACATTCGAAAAATTTTAACTTTCAACAAGTCAAGTATTGATGTTTGTGACTGATGGTGCCGCGACAATGCGCGTGGTAGGCCGTTCTTCAAAGAGACAATTGTAGGTTTTTACATGCTACGTATAAAGTGCATACGTTACATCTTGTGGCAGAAACGATTCGAAAATGTTTTCCAGAGGTAGATGCATTAATAGCAAATACAAAAAAAGTATTTCTCAAATCTCCTAAACGGCTTCGAGCATTTCACAGACAGTGTCCTGGTATCCCTGAACCACCAGAGTCGATTCTTACACGTTGGGGAACGTGGTTGAAAGCGGCTTTTTATTATGCTGAATATTTTCAACAAATAAAAGCTGTGATACTACAGTTCAACCCTAACGAGGCTGCAGCTATTAGGGAAAGCCAGACAAGCTTTCAAGACGTTTCCCTTGAAGCAGATTTAAAAACTGTTAATAACAATTATAGAGGACTACACGACGCAATAGAAAAATTGCAAAATAGTTCGTTGTCGTTAGTGGAATCGTTGCAAATAGTGGACGACGTAAATACACAGCTACAGGCTATAAATGACGCAAAAAATAATCGCGTTAGTGAAAAATTCGAGAGTGTATTACAGAAAGATCCTAATTTTAGCAAATTAAGACAAATTTGTGATGGTGCATCTACAACTTCGTTAAGTGAGTTCACAGATTGTTTTACTTATGCCTGTATTACATCCGTAGATGTCGAACGGTCATTTTCAAAATACAAACATATTTCTTCACCAAAGCGAACATCGCTGACGGTGACAGCTGTAGAAACATACCTGATGCTATTATACTATAGATCCTCCCCACTTTGTGATGACGACAACCAAACTACTTCATAAATCCTCTTAAAAGGGTGAGTTTTATACAAATTTTTATAAAATGTAACATTATTGTTAAAATTTATTTCCATTTATTGTACTTATTCAAGTATTACGATATGATGTAAACATATGAGTCATATGACGGCTCTGTCGGCCAGGTGACCTCGGCCAGCTTTATATATAAGTCATATTACACAGATATTATAGCTTTCCTTTTTCTGTGGCACGCAAAATTAGTGGATGTTCTATCGGTAGAAGCAGAATCGTTAGTTAAGTTTTCGAAATCGCTTGAACTATGTGTACATATTTTTTTGGGCAATCCATAAATCGGTGGCATTTTTAAACAAATAACTTTTGGTTTGTTTTATAGTTAGGACTGTCACTATTGACAGATACTATGCTGCATAGTTGTGTAGTCCTTCCAAAAAATAATTAATAGCATTTTCAGATTCTGCACAAAAAATTAAAATATAACGTAGGTAGTTTCTGACGATCCACAAGCATTAAATACCGTTTGCCAGACCTCTTCTGGCAGGATTTATGTTACCATAAACCTCATTTTTCAAATACTGGGGTATTTGAAAAATGAGGACCAGAACAAACAACCATGTGAGGGCAGGAGATCTAGGTAGCCACTGTTCAAGAACCATTAGTAGTGATAGTAATTTTTAATTCATTTTATGAATATCTATTGTGATTATGACTTTGAGTGAATGATATTAGCTGAGGTTGCTATTTTGTATACTCGAGGGTTCACAAAGACATTATCTCCAAAAAAGAGTGGGTCGAGGGATATTATCTGAAATTATCTGAAATAAAATGAATTTAGAACATTATATAAAGAATCAAAATCGGTAAAAAAAATATATAGCATTCCATTTAAAAAGACAAAGTTGTAATACTGTGCGTTTGTCTGCTTCTTCTGAAAAAATTCAACTACATTTTCGATTTCTGCAATTCTGCATAGAAAATTAAAGAAAGATTACTCTCGATGTTTATTTTTTCGTCTAGAGAAATTCATGAGAAAAATGCCTGATCCTATGTTGCTGCCAAACCCTGTATATGATTATACGTTATGAACGTATGATGCAGATATTACGAGTGATGCTTGTGACTTGGGAAATTCTAACATATACTGTAAATACACCGTCAATTTTACATAATAAATAAACAGGGTGTTATGCAGGTTGATACAAACCTGTTAGGGGCTGATAGAATACGTCATATAGATCATATTTAGCAACACTTACCTTAGTACAAAGTCTTACGGTTTTCAAGCTAGTCGCCAATTTGGGTTTTTATGGAAAAATCCCATAGATCCATGGTCATACGATGCTAATTACGCAATAATGAGACATGTTGTTTTTATTCTTTCAGTTTGTTCTCTTGTGCCATATGTATTTTTTCAGTTCAATACGTTAAAGATTATCTAAAAGATGAAGAAGTAAAGAATGCCATTTTAATTGTGCAAAAATGTCATGGCAAGTTATGGTTTTTTTGGGAAAGTTTATGAAAAAAATATAATAGTCACCTAAGCTGTTCAAATACTTTAAAAAACTTCTGTATTAATCTATATTATTATTATTATTATTATTATTATTATTTTATTATTAATCTTTACCTCATCTTTAGATAGTCGTTACCGTATTGAACAGAAAAAAATACACATTATAGCAAGAAAACAAACTGAAAGGAGCCTCGCATTATTTCGTAATTGGGGTGTAACTATGGATCTACGGGATTTTCAAAAACAAAGAAAAATACCCAAATGGGTGGGTAGCTCGAAAACCGTAAGACTTTATACTGAGGTACCTAAGTGTGGCAAAATAGGTTCTAAGTGATGTATTATATCACCTCCTAAAAGGTTTGCTTCGACCTGCATAAAAACCCGTATAAAACAAAACACTGCAGTAAATATGATAAAACATTTATATACATAACATGTTTACATATAGCTCTGAGGTAAGTATAAGGTAGAATTTCTGTAGTAAATTATGATAATAAATACAATACTTATGTAAACATTATGTGAGTGAGTGTTTGCTGGGTAATAATACTCAATTTGATTACATAATTTACATAAATATACAACCGTCATCTGGAATTCGTACTAATAAATAGGACAGCCGCAGCCGGTTCTCTGCAGCCAGCTAGCCAGCTCAACATAATATAACTAGGAGGGACATATTTGTGTGGACACTTACCACTGAAGTGCAGCCTGGGGACATCTGATTCTGTAGGGTGAAGCGAAGTGAGATGAGGTGTAGTGAAGTAAAGCGAAGTGAAGTCCAGTCCAAGAGTAGCCATCCATCACTCGCTCGCGAAAATCAGAGTCTACAAACTGCTTTTCTGGGCTCTAATGCCCCCAGAAAATGCCGAATACAGTTTCAAGCCTTAACACTTGTAATATCCAAGCAATTTTAAAAATAACTAAGATATTGACAAGATACTCGTCGAGATTTCGATTCTGATTTAACGACACCAGTCGTCCCCTCTACGCTAGATTGAACGAAGGTGTGACGCGCTTTGCCTTAGGCTAATTTGGGCTACTTTAACCCACTACTGGCCTCAATCTGCCTACTCCAGTAGTGTTTAGGTTATTTTGCTTACTTTTAGCTTCTAGCACACTAAAATAGTCTCTCGCGCGCTTTGCCTTAGGCTAATTTGGGCTACTTTAACCCACTACTGGCCTCAATCTGCCTACTCCAGTAGCCCACTGGTTATTTTGCTTACTTTTAGCTTCCAGCATACTCGGATTTAAACGCGCCCGTGGTTTATCCTGGCGTTGCCTTACGTTAATTTTAGCTACTAACATTCACTACTACGCCCCTAGATTATTTGCAATTGGTAGTAATATCGCTTCGCTCGGATCACCTGTCTTTCAGCTGAAAATTCAAAAAACAACAATGTAAACAATAATTAACTAAATTACATTGTTTTCCGTAATTATAATAAAAGTTATTATATGCATCTGTACAACACATAAATTGTGTACTTACTGCCCAGTAAACCACAAAAATATGGACCTTTACTCATGCTACTAATAGCAGGCCCAATAAAGTTCCAGTAAAGGCCCACATTTTGGTTATAATAAAATAGTATTTTATTGGGACACCGCCATGGATGATTTCGAAAAACACTATTTTTATAATCTAATAAACTACGTGTATAAGGCCACTGAGGCAACAGTTTTTTTTTTATTTTAAAATAAATTAGATTTGGCTTATAAAAATTGTAAAAATTACCCTAACGGTTATTCCTATAATCCTTTAATAAATTAAGGATATAAGACGATGAAACTATGAACAGTAGAATAAAATTGCATCTCTAATGATTTTTAAACATCGTTCAACGAACTGCGAAACCTTTAAGTTTGCAAAAGGCTATTCCCAAGGGATTAATCCAAATCAGAGGCTCTGTATCGCCTTGGTGGTTGCTTATTACAATCTGTATTAATGATAAGGGCGTTATCGAACACACTCAAAGATCAGAATATCGGTACTGGGATGACTAAATACTCGATTTTTAGGATCTATCATCTTTATAACATCCAAACATTAATTAATTCTATTCGCCAAGACAATTCATATTACATTCCGGTTACAGTTTAACAGTGTATTTTTAGCAGTTGAAGAATTTTTCAATGGAGAAATATATTTTTCCTGTGTAATATGATATCCTTATTTATAACGAGGGCAATGTGCAATTAAATACGTCATTCCCTTAAGGGTTGATTCCAGACACAAAATTATGACATTTGTATGATATATAATATCCTATAGGTATCCGAAATGCCGCCATTTTCGAAATAGAGAGATAATAAGGTGACTGGACCTAGCCATAATTTTCTTAATATTTACCGAATGCTGAATTGTTTGTGATATCTTTTACTATATTATTAAACGATAATAGGAATTTCGATTATGTCATCAGTAGAAGTTCGGTTTGGTTATGTTAATAAAAGACATACGCAATTTAATTTACGTACCTACTATTATGCAGCTATCTTTACCATCAATGGAGCAGAATGATTATACTTACATGCACACTACTATTTATAGTTAGTTGATTGTGGTTAAGCTTGCTGTGAGTTATTAAATATTAATTACCACTGAATATATTATTACTTATTGTAAAACTAAATTTAATCTCTACAACAACTTGCATGGACTACAGTCTGTCTATCAGTGGAAAGTAAAGGAACGGTAGCAGTGAATATCATATCTAGCTAGTAACTGATGAGATAGATGGGGATGGTGGTGCAGATTCGATCACCACCTACTGTAAAATAGTTTTCAATCATAAAAGTAACCCCAAATTTTAGTGCCTATATACTTCCATTTATTCAAAAACAAATCCTGATTTTGTAGGTTTCAGTTCGGAATTTAGGTTTGACTTGCTGATAGTGTGATAAAAATGATTTTGTTTTTTCTGACATTTTTCAAACCTGTACCTAACTGGAATGTATAGAATTATTTCTTTGAGATTATGGGGGTAATAATAGGTACTATGTTCGTCAGCTTACCACCTCACCACCTTCCGAGATACTCTCTTTCTAGCACACACCACCACTAAAAATAATGCCAGAAAGAGAGCATCTCGGTAGATGGTGACTTTAAACTGATGAGTATTATGCATATAAATTGTTTTAAGTAATGATCGAAACACATAATATTATGCGTATGTACAAGATCATGACGGGGAAACATCCTCTTCTGAAATAACTTGGTTATTTTTGAAGTTTTCAAAAATGTGTAAAGACCTTCTTAACCATTTGTTTTTCGCTGAATTAAAATTTTGAATCAAAAAATAATTGCGCATCGCGTTTAAGAAATATGACATTTTAATTTGTTTTTTTAAATGGAATACACTGTATGTTTTAAAATGTTTCGATTTAACTCATTTTCCTTATTTCAAAAATACCAACATGCGTAATCACAAACAGTTTTTGAGATATTCGGATTTTGGTATTACAATATCATTTATGATTTTGTTAAATGTGATTGCCCTTTAAAAGAAGAAGAACAATTAACCATGGTCCATGATCGATACTGATTTTTCAAGAATATTACTACTTTGACTAGTAAACTGCATCTTTATTTCAGAAATGCAGCCATTTTGTTTTCAAAGGCAATACTATGTTTAACAAAATTATTAACGATATTTTAATACCAAAATTTAAATATCTCAAAAACTTTTTGAGAATATGATATGTATATGGTATTTTAGTAATCAGAAAAATGTGGAAAATCGATTTATTTTAAAATATACAGGGAGTTCTATTTAAGAAAAAAAAAACTGTTAATTATTTGCATCTATCCGTCGTTTCTCACTATTTTGTTGAATTTGCGAAAGAAATATTATTACAATACGTTGATTACCTATTACATAATTAAACCAAAGCAGAAGCCTACAATATTACTGGACAAGATATTTTCATATCGTAGGAAAAAGTATCTCTATTTTTGACCACATTATTACCTCACATCGGTATTGTGTGAATGGCCACGCTGCCACAGCCATACAAGTTGAATATAGATAGATAAATGGACCACATACTATATGTCAGAAGAATTAATTAGAACGCTTCCAGTAACCATCCATTATGAAAAATATTATTGGCATATTAGTGACATATTAAGTTGGACTTACATTTGTTAGCTGTTACAATTTGTATTCATAAAATGCGAAATCATGTTGATCGGTAAGAAGAATAAGAGTCCAAATGCCCCTGCCAACTCCCACTATTCACAAGCTGGGCCGCTTCATCACCATATAAAACTTCGGTCCTTAGACTTCGTTAGGAGCTGCGGTCTATATTTGTGTCTGGGCCTCTTTCACTATTTTGATATATCTAGAAAGAAAAATAAACAAATAAAATATGTATAGATACCTTAAACTGAGTTACAGATCTAAGATAAGAGCTCTTTGCACGTCATTTAATATACCTATTACATATATTGGAACTTCGTTATATTTGATAAGGGGCTAATTCGCTTGTTGTATTTTAAAAATTTGACATTTTATTTGGCTCATATTGGCCATTTCAAGAAAAAATAAACTACTTAATTGGGTATTACGTAAGCGTATACGTAATACCCAAATAATTAATTTATTTTTTCTAGAAATCACTTGTTATTGGAATTAAAATGTCTCACTTAATTTGTTATATATTACATTTTACATTAGAGTCATGGCACCTTCTGTACATTTGAAATTTTAGACATTGTATTGAATACTAAACGTGAATTTGTCACAAAATGAATCTGAAATACATATACATATAGATAGAACCAAACATTTATAAATTCACAGAATATAAATACATACAAATATTATTTATAATTGAGTTTTGATTTTAAAATTGTGTAGTTAATTACCTAGTTTTGAGCGTCTGTCCTTCTGAAGAATGTATACGCTTAATACCTCGAATTTTCGTAGATCCAAAAACATTTCTGTTATAAAATATAATTATTAAATAGTTTTTGCACATTCAGGATATGAATTTATATCGGGTTAATTGAAATTATTTAATTATAACACAGGAGCAATGCAATTTCACGTTCAACAATTAGAAAAACTGTACCCACGCTAAAAAAAAAAACAAAAGACGATCGCCGAAATTCTTGCTCCGCATACTTTACATTTAAAAACAAGCGCGAAACATAATAGATTCAAATAATTTAAGAAACTGATTTATTGATTTAGTAAAACCATATGTAGAATAGAACATTTTTCCCGCTTTTCTGGGCCGTCAATGGGTTAGTTCGTATGAAATTTAATAGTGCACATCACTATCGATTCTGTAGAGAACTGTAAATATCCCTAAGTTTGTATCAATTTGAATCCATAGATGTCACAAAGTTGTAGGTTAGTCAAAAAATATTTAAAATAATTATGCTTAAAATGAAATGTTCTAATGCATCTATTTTATAATATACATATTGGCCAATCCTGTATAAAAACTGGCAGCTCTTTTTCTGTTCTGTGCTGGCAGCGATTAAATTGTATTCAACCGCCAGGTGGCGGTACTTAGTTGTCTTCAATCACCACCAGGTGGCTAACAATATTATTATTAAAATGTACTATAGACAATATACGTGTTCGATGAGCCTTTTCCAACGATCCAATTACAGTTCATTTAGGAGCTGAAAAACCCAATACAACCTTAATTTTTATTATTGCATATTTTTCAAGTTACTGCTTCTGATAACGATACCTGTACCACATATTATGAACTAATGAACTATAAAAAAAAGGGTTGCCAAAAGTTCCATAAGGCTGGCCAATACGTATATATATCACAAAATGAATGTCTAAGGCAAAAACAAATGCTAGAGGTAATCTAATAAATAAAGTACTAACATTTTTAATTCATTTTAGAATTGATTTTTACTTTTTAAAACCTCATTTGCCATCGAGCAGTTGTGTACACAAATTGCGACCGGTGTGTTATCATCGCAAACAGTTTTTGAGATATTTGGATTTTGGTATTAAAATATCATTAATGATTTTGTTAAATGTGATTGCCCTTTAAAAGAAACAGAACAATTAACCATGGTCCATGACCGAAATCGATTTTTGAAGAATATTTGACTAGTAAACTGCTTCTTTATTTCAGAAATGTAGCTATTTTGTTTTCAAAGGCTATACTACGTTTAACAAAATTATTAACGATATTTTAATACCAAAATTTAAATCTCAAAAAATTTTTGAGAACATGATATGTATATGGTATTTTAGTAATCAGAAAAATGAGAAAAATCGATTTATTTTAAAATATACAGGGTGTTCTATTTAAAAAAAAAAAAACAGATATCATATTTCTTATTCGCGATGTGCAATTGTTCTTTCTTTGATTCAAAATTTGGATTCTGCGAATAGAATTAGCTAATAAAGGTCTTTGCACCTTTTTGAAAACCTCAAATATAAACAAGTTATTTAAAAGAAGGACATTTTCGTGTGATGACCCCGTACATATAGGTACAATATGCTATTAAAAATCAACTTGCCTGGACCAAATACTGCTATGACTGCCAAATAAATATTGGATATTTTTATGCCTTTTAAAAGCAATTGAAACCGAAAATAGGTTCAATAACAGATACAGATTTTAAGACTTTAAACGTATCTGCTCATATTTAAAAAAATTTATTAATAGTAAAATATAAATAATTTTTGCTTAAAATCATCAATCTGTTGATGTGTCTCATCGTCTATACTCGGGCCATAGAGTATTTATTCGTTGTACTAATTCATCACTACACACAACTGTGAATCCCAGTCGAGTCTTTGTAAAAGGCTGTTATTTATTTGCTTCTATCGGTCGTTCATATATATATATGAATAATAGAAATGGATTTAAGAAAAGTAATCATGAGGTCTTGCATTCACAATAAAAACAAGAACCTGTTTCTGTTGTGAAAACAATCGTATATTTAAGTTTAATACAAAACTACACGAATTACTATTAAAACTAAATTCACATAGTGAAGGTAAATTTAATTTTGTGGAAATTAATAACAAATACTCAACAACGTTGAACAACAAATTTGCAGCCTCCGATATAGCAGATTTCATTATTGATGTCAAACGTTCCTTCAGAACGTTAACATTTATTCAAACCTGCGACGATTTGAATGACTGCCCAGTGTCTGCAGCAGTACATGAATCACATATTCCTACATCTAATGTAATAATCTTAGATGATACTAAACTGGATTCTGAGACACAGAACCATAATTCTGGTACGATCAAGAAACATCCTTTCCTTTTTTATACCCGAGGCTCTCACAAATGTCCTTAAACTAGATAACAACTTATCTGTGAATAGACCTGTTGACTTGACTTCCGGAAGACTTGCTAAAACTCATCAAAGTGATATCTGTGACAAACAGCAAAATAATGCTGTGAGTATATTCCATATCAATCAGTGTATCTCGAATAAAATTGACCAAATCTCATTGTTTTTGGATAATAAAAATTATGATATTCTCTGTATCTCGGAGCACTGGCTAAACTTAAATAATTTAAAACTGATTAAAATTCCGACCTATATATTAGCAAGCTATTATTGTAGGACAAATAATAAACATGAGGGTGTTTCAATGTTTGTCAGGAATAATTTCAAGTATAAACCTGTAGAACTTACAAAATATTGTCTTGATTTTGATGCTGAATTTTGTGGTGTTGAAATTTTACGTATTAAAACAATTATAATAACACTCTATCGCTCTTGCGTTGGTGATTTCAATATATTTCTTGTCAATTTTGAGAATTTATTAAACAAATTATCCTCTAATTATAGCAAAGTAAATAATTGCCGGGAACTTCAATGTCAATTTTAGACTAGATTCAAGGAATCTAACCGACTTGGTTTGTCTAACGTCATCTTTTGGTTTAAACGTAACTATTTCAGAATATACTCGTGTAACCTTGCAATCTGCCACATGTATTGATAATATTTTGACTAATATGTCGGAAGAGGAATATAAAGTTTGTATCATTGAACCCTGTCTTTCTGATCATTTTGGTCAGTTTATTATGGTCACAGGTAAAGAGAATATCTCTCATGTTGCAAGGAGATGTTTTACAAATAAAGGTATTGCTAGATTTATAGGGCTTCATTATCTGAGCTTGACTGGAGCATCTTTTCAAGTAATAAATATGATGCCTCATTTCTATCTGACTTTCTGGTAAAAAACTTTCGATCTCTAATTCATAAACATTTTCCATTAAAAAAAGGTTTTAAAATTGTTAAACCCCCAGTCAAATGGTTTAGGGATTCTATTCGTCGTATGAGAGACCGTTTGTCATTGATTTGACATGTTATTATAGCTAGTAAAGATCCACAACATATTGCCTTATTCAAGTCCTTTTATAAAAACGAAATCAAAATTTATAAGAGAAAAGCATACGATAACTTCATAGAAAATTCTAGTAATAAAATAAAGGATAGCTGGAAATTGATTAATTGTACTAGAAATAAAATGTCGAATTCATCTTTAGAATCAAACATCTCTCATGATAGCTTCAATGATTATTTCTCCAGAGTAGCGGACAATATTATTAATTCACTACCTATTGTTGATACCAATTTGGACACTATGCCTAATAATATTCCTAACTCATCATTCTTTCTATTTAAGCCCAGCTACTGCTGAAGAAGTTGCTAATGCCACAATTAGTCTGAGTAATTCGAATTCTACCAATTTTTATGATATGAATAGTAAATTAATAACATCTACTGCTGATGTCATAGCTATTCCATTAACGTGTTTAATTAATTTATGTTTCGTTGAAGGTGAATTTCCAGAAGCCCTTAAATATACAAAAGTAATACCACTATTTAAGAAAGGCGATTCGTCTCAGGTTGACAATCACCGTCCAATATCAGTTGTGCCCATTTTCGGTAAGATTATCGAAATGATTTTAAATAATAGGATCTCTTTTTATTTTGAGTCTAACTCTTTTTTTAAACACTTCGCAGTATGGTTTCAAAAGTAAAAAATCAACAACTCAAGCCGTTCAATCTGTTGTGGGTGACATAGTCAATGGCCTTGAGGAGGGCAAGAATACATTGATAACACTCTGTGACCTTACCAAGGCTTTTGACTGTGTCTCACATGATGGGTTAATAAAAAAAATTGAACGATACGGCATAAGAGGTTTACCTGTGTTGTTGATAAAGTCCTATCTTTCTAATCAAAAGCAATGTGTTTCTTTCAACAACGACTTGTCTTCAAATATTAATGTAGTCAATCATGGCGTGCCCCAGGGCTCTGTCTTGGGGGGCCTCTACTTTTGTATTATTTATATTAATGATTTTGTAAATTATATGTCTCCAACTAAGAGTGTCTTATATGCTGATGACACTACTATGATAACATCTAATAAAAATTATAATACTTTGACTGAAGAAACCAATTTAATACTAAATAAGGCCGAAAACTGGTTTACTATGAATAAACTTAAATTAAATGATAATAAAACCCAAGGGCTTTCATTTACTACTAATACCAATTTATCAATACCAGGAAACGTCAAATTATTAGGCGTTGTCATAGATAATAATTTAAACTGGTCAGGACATGTTGACTATATTAACAAGAAATTGTCAAGTATCACTTTTTTAATGAGACAATTAAAACTGGTTTTGAATTTCAATACATTAAAATCTGCATATTTTTCTATTTCACTCCCATCTGACTAACGCTATCATACTGTGGGGTAATTCGTCACACTCCATAAGAATTTTCAGACAACAAAAAAAGGTGATTAGAATATTGACAAATGCAGATATATTGGAACCGTGCCAACCTTTATTCAGAGCACTGACCCTTGCCATCTATCTACATTTATCATAGCCTTCTAGAAATACACAATAATAAAATCAGTTATGATACATATTCGGATACTCACAATTATAATACTAGAGCTTCAAATTTACTTAAGCCACCACGTTTTAGACTCGCAAGGTCAGCAAAGAATTCACTTAATTTAAAGTTATTTAATATTTTGCCAGAACACGTAAAGCAATTGAATTATAAATTCAAAGTTGTAATGAAAGCATTTTTTTTTAAGATATTGTTTCTACTCTACTGAGGAATATTGAAATACTCCCTACATATAATTTTTATTTAGGTACTAGATTTTATTTCTCCCCTTTAATATACTTACAGCGTTTTTTTTCATTAAAATTTTTTTTATTTTTTAATTGTGTATACGATTGCTATATTATTTATATTTATTTTATTTCTATAAGCATTTATATTTTTTATTTGTTTCTCCTGTGATACTGACTTGCAATAAATGTAAATCCTTACGTAAAATGGTTAAATAAATGCTATCTATCTATCTATCTATCTATCTATCTATCTATAAGAACAAAAGATCAGGATGCAAATGTAAACAGTCAAATTTCAAGAAATATTTTTTTAGAAATACAACAAACTCGAGATGTAAACTTAAAATATAATAGGCTTATCCAACAGAACTTAGAAAATATCAGTAAACTGATGAATATACAGTGCCTGCGAAATAATAAGTGTAACTCATTGGAACCAGCCATACTGGAATACAATTTTATCGATATCCTAATAAGTGAACATTAGTTAAAGGAGGAAGAGAGTGATTTATGTCAATTACAAAATTATTACATGACAGCATATCTTACTTCAGAAATGAAAATATTCATTGAGGTGCGTTTGTACCTTTATTAGGAATGATATATATCTCCCATTCCCATTGTTGCCATAAACTCCATTAGTGTTGATAAACATTTTGAGGAGTGTTGTATTTATATTTCTAATTCTAATATTAATATTGTTAATATATAACGGTCTCCCTGTGGAGACTTAAACCTATTTAAAAACAAACTGACTTGAAATCTTAAACATTAAAACTAAAATAAAATCATTATAGATAATATATTTACAAATTTTGAAATTGAAAGTTCAAATGTTCATGATTTCAATTTGTCTGATCACAAAGCACAATTTTTTTAGAATGCAAACTTAATAACAATACAGTTGTAAAGAAGTCTAAATCAACACATAACAAAAATACCGCAAATAGGTTAAAATTTAGTAATTTCCTTAGAGATGAGAAGTGGTCTGACTTGTTAGAGGAAAAGAACCCAATTATAGCATTGGACACATTTTATAACATCATAAACTGTTGCCATGATTTAAGTTTCCCTAAAATCTTAAAATAACAATATAAAAAAAAAGAAAATATGTTTATAATAATGAAGTCGCACAAGCAAAAAAAGAAATAGATGCTTTACATATTATTCTTGACCAAAATCTGCCAAACAGTAATGACATAAAGAACATTCTAAAAATAAAAAAAATATGAATATGAACAACTACTCTTAAATATAAAGAAAGAACAAGTTTGTAATGAAATATCAAATTCAGATAATAAACATAAATAAGACTATATGGAAATTTGTAAATGAAAGTAGGGGAAAAAATAAATCAAATATAAATCAAATGTTCAATATCACCAGATAATTTTAATCACTTTTTTACTGAAGTAGCAGAAAATATATTATAAAGAGAATACCACCCTCAAAAAATAATTACCAACAATACTTACATAATTTTAAAATTAATAACTGTAATTCATCCTTTTTCTATCCTGCTACAGAAACTGAAGTAATAAGTATAGTCAGAAGTTTAAAAAATTCAAAATCCGCTGATATATATAACCATTCGATTAGTATGTTTAAAGATAATATAGCCTCACTCATTGAACCAATTATGTACATGGTTAATTTAATAATAGAATGTGGACAATTTCCTGACAAATTAAAAATAGCAAAGATTATTCCATTGCTAAAATCTGGGAATGTAAATGATGTCTCAAATTACAGACCAATAATTGCGTTACTTCCCATTTTAGCAAAAATTGTGTAGAAAATTATTGTAATTAGAATGACAAATTACCTGCTTGTGTCAAATGATTATTTTTCCCCAAGGCAGTGCGGGTTCGGACAAAATCGAAGCACGTCGGATGCCATACTTCAGCTAGTAAATTTCATATGTGACGGTTTCGAAGAAAACAAACATACCCTAGCCATATTCATTGACTTAAGTAAGGCAATCGATTGTGTATCACATGAAGTGTTACTAACTAAACTGACCTACTACGGTTTTAGAGGAACTGCACTAGATTTGATGCGCTCTTATCTTTCAAATAGATACCAGTCCGTTCTATTCAACGATGAGTTAAGTTCAAGTTTAGAAATTAAACATGGAGTTCCACAGGGAAGTGTCCTTGGGCCATTACTTTTTTTAATTTATATAAATGATTTGTCTAAATCAAATAGTTTTTTTAATGTGCTTTTTGCTGATGATACTACATTGGCTCTAAATATAACCAAATATGTAAATCTAGATACTATTGAGATTGCCTCAGACTGGCACAATGCAAACTACTTATGTCTAAACAGGGATAATCACTAGAATTCCAACTATAGTCAAAAACATCTGAAGTAGTAAAATTTTTAGGTCTTAACATCGACACAAATTTAAATTGGCAAAATCATATTATTACCCTGTCTAAAAAAGTTGTTATCTATTATATATGCAATAAAGAATATTAAGTACAACGTTAATATGGAAGCAGCTCTAATTAGTTATCACGCTTTATTCCACAGCACCATGACTTATGGCATAATAAACTGGTTCAAAAAAGAGCCATTAGAACATTATCTCGTATTGTACATCATGATTGTTGTAAACCATGGATTATACATTTCAAAATATTAACCCTTCCATCAGTAATTATATATTCCAATCTAGTTCATGTTAGAAGTATCTTGATAAGTTCATCACAAATATGGAATATCATAATCACTTGACTCGTTCGAGATCCAATTTACCTCACAGATTAACTAATACAAACAAAACATATATTGGTATAAAGTTATTCAATAAATTACCAAGAACTGTGAGAGAGGCACCATTAATAAAATACAAATCGATTATAAAAAAGCATTTAATTGAAAAAGCCTACAATGATATAAATGATTTTTCATTTTAGTTAACTTTTAAACTATTTCTTCTTTTTTAAATCTTTTTTAAATATGTATGTAAATGTAAACTTTTAAGCTATACTTAAAAAAATATATATGTATGTATATGAGTAAAAATGTTATGTAATCTGTCTTTATATTGTGTACTACTATTGAAGACTAATAAATGATATTATTATTATTATTATTATTATTATTATTATTACAGTACGTTGATTACCTATTACATAATTAAACCAAGGCAAAAGGGTACAATATTACTGGACAAGATATTTTCATATTGTAGGAAAAGGTATCTCTATTTTTGAGCACATTATTACCTCGCGTCGGTATTGTGTGAATGGCCATGCTGCCACAGCCATACAAGTTGAATATAGATAGATAGATGGACCACATAGTATATGCCAGAAGAATTAATTAGAACGCTTCCAGTATCCATCCATTACGAAAAATATTATTGGCATATTAGTGACATATTAAGTTGGACTTACATTTGTTAGCTTCTACAATTTGTATTCATAAAATGTAAAATCATGTTGATCGGTAAGAAGAATAAGAATCCAAATGCCACTGCCAACTCCCACTATTCACAAGCTGGGCTGCTTCATCGCTTCGGTCCTTAGAGTCCGTTAGGAGCTGGAGCTGCGGTCCATATTTGTGTCTGGGCTTTTTTCACTATTTCGATATTTCTAGAAAGAAAAATAAATACATAAAATATGTATAAATACCTTAAACTGAATTACAGCTCTAAGGTAAGAGCTCTATATATATTGGAACTTCGTTATATTTGATAAAGGGCTAATATTTGCTTGTTGTAATTTAAAAATTTGACATTTTATTTGCCTCATATTATACATTTCAAGAAAAAATAAACTACTTAATTGGTTATTATGTAAGCGTGTACGTAATACCCAAATAATTAATTTATTTTTTCTAGAAATCACTTGTTATTGGAATTAAAATGTCTCACTTAATTTGTTATATGTTACATTTTACATTAGAGTCATGGCACCTTCTATACATTTTAAATTTTAGACATTGTGTTGCATACTAAACGTGAATTTGTCACAAAATGAATCTGAAATACCTATACATATCGATGGAACCAAACATCTATAAATTCACATCTTTCTTACCATGTATTAAATGCGCCTAGCGCAGACTATAAATATATACAAATATTATTTGTAATTGAGTTTTGATTTTAAAATTAAGTAATTAATACCTAGTTCTGAAGAATGTGTAGGTACGCTTAATACCTCGGATTTTCATAGATCCCAAAGCATCTCTGTTATAAAATATAATTGTTAAATAGTTTTTGTACATTCAGGATATGAATTTATATCGAGTTAAATGAAATTATTTAATTATAACACAGGAGCAATGCAATTTCACGTTCAACAATTAGAAAAGCCGTACCCACGCTAAAAAAAAAACAAAAGACGATCGCTAAAATTATTGCACTGCATACTTTACATTTAAAAACAAGCGCGAAACTTAAAGATTCAAATAATTTAAGAAACTGATTTATTGATTTAGTAAAACCATATGTAGAATATAACATTTTTCCCGCTTTTCTGGGCCGTTAATGGGTTAGTTCGTATGAAATTTAATAGTGCAAATCACTATCGATTCTGTAGAAAACTGTAAATATCCCTAAGTTTGTATCAATTTGAACCCATAGATGTCGCAAAGGTGTAGGTTAGTCAAAAGATATTTAAAATAATTATGCTAAAAATGAAATGTTCTCCTAATGCATTTATTTTATAATATACATATTGGCCAGTCCCGTATAAAAACTGGCAGCGCTTAAATTGTATTCAACCACCAGGTAGCGATACTGAGTTGTCTTCAATCACCACCAGGTGGCTAACACAAATATTATTAAAATGTATAGACAATATACAATGTTCGATGAGCCTTTTCCAACGATCCAGTTATAGTTCATTTAGGAGCTGAAAACCCAATACAACCTTAATTTATTATTGCATATTTTTCAAGTTACTGCTTCTGATAACGATACCTGTGCCATTAATTAGGAACTGATAAACTATAAGAAAGCGCTGCCAAAAGTTCCATAAGGCTGGCCAATACGTATATCATAAAATGAATGTCTAAGGCAAAAATAAATGCTAGAAGTAATCTAACAAATACAGCACTAACATTTTTTAATTCATATTAGAATTGATTTTTACTTTTTAAAACTTCATTTGCCATCTAGTAGTTGTGTACCTACACAAATTGCGACCTGTTGTTGCTCCTTACGTTATTTATTTTTAAGTTCACTGGTGCATTTATTTTATAACATACATATTGGCCGAGTTTATACGGACCTCGCATATTGGTCACTCTGATGGAACTTTTGGCAGCGCTCTTCTGTATTTCATTAATTCATAATAGATGGCACAGGTATCGTTATTAGAAGTAACTTGAAAAATATGCAATAAGTTCAGGTCGTATTATTAAGATTTTTAGCTCCTATGTGAACTCTAACTCCTAAGCTAAGCTAAGGCTTGTTGAACGTGTATATTTTCTATAAATTTGAATAATATACGTGTTGGCCACCTACTGGCTGAAGACAACTCAATATCGCCACCTGTTGGTTGAAGACAAAATAAATGGTACGAATTGAACCAACCCACTAGATAGATACACGACAAGCGGTATGCGCAGTATACAGTTGCCCGTCTGAATACGAAAAAAGTTTGATAGGAAAAAAATAGGGGGAAATAAAAGTAAAGAGTTTTTCTAAGTTGCTTGACAGAATTATACTGGCAGTTAACACAGAATAAATTATTGTACTGCATAAAAATTCATTTTAAATAAAATATTTATTTAATTATATTTCATCGCTTCGTCCTATTGGATCACTGTTTCTAATAATTACGTAGTACCGCTTCTTGGTGCCAAACGGCGCAGCTATTTTAAAATAGTATTTTAATATAAAAGTGGACAATATGAAATTATTTTTTTTTGAATTAGATGTTCAAAAAGACATCCTCCTTGAGAAAGGCAACATCATAACCTACTGTAAAAGGCACCTTCTCACATTCGTGCAGCAACAGATGGGCGACTGTAAACTGCACTTACCGCTGCTAGCCGTGTATCTTATTGTGGGTTGGCTCGATTTGTATATTATAAAAAATAAACGGTTGCGTTCATCCGAACATATCGCTACCTGATCGAATTTTCACCGATCAGCGATCATGTTGCTGCAAGGCCCAAGGCCGAACGGCTTCGATGTCATTTCTGTCATCTGTTAGCGCGTGAATGTTGTTTTATTTATTTTCATATTTTATCTATCTTCTAATATTAAATAACAAAATATCTTTTCATCATTCGCTGATAGGTATTATAAACAGCCAGATTCATGATCGCTCTAGTAGTGCTTACACCTACAAAACCTTCGATCATATGATCGAAGTACAAAACCAAACAAGGTAAACGGTTAACAAAATCACAAGGGTCTTGCAAACTGAATTTTTCATGTACAAGTCAGATAGTTATTAAAGAAGAAATTGGAAAATTTAAAGTTATTTGGTATAAAAGTCACTACAAACATAATAAAGATATTGAACATTTAAGAATACCTAAAGTTGAAAGAAATAGCTTAAAAACGTCAAATTAGCTCATGCGCAGTAGAAGGCTCGTGTTTCAGGTTTTAGGCGCTCCTTACATTTTTACGCTCACAGAGATATGTAGTCTGTGTTTACGCTGTTTCTAGCCAGCACAGGTTGTGAAATGCTATGCATTGGTCGAAGTGTTATACTATTTATATAACCTCAAAAATAATATGGATACATGAATGGAATCGCCGACGACAATGCCTAAAATTTATGTTTTAAGTGATCATGTTGTTATGTACTTTATATGGCTCCGTGGTCTAGAGGTAACGTACTTGCCTCGAAACCTCGGGGTCCCGGGTTCGATTCCCGGTCGAGGAACTGGGATTTTTCTGTGAGAGAGATTAATCGTAGTATACTCGGATATTGGGTGTGTGTCCGTTGTCTCTAAATGTGTAGCCCTCTCCCACACAAAGTCATTTCAGACCTTCAGGGATAAAGGGGGTTGTAATTTCATGTGGTGTTATTATTATTATTATTATTATTATTACTTAGTCAGCTGTTTAAATCTATCATGTAAACCAACTAATGTCGTAAATTGTGCATACTGCGCATGCCTCATTTTCGCGTTTTGTTTGACGTTCCACCGAACTTTTATTCATTGTGAGTTGTAACATGCAACTCGAAAGAGTAATCGGCGTACATGTCAGTAAGCATTTTTAACAATAAAGCAAGCAGTTTTATCAAAACGTGTATCATTACTTACAAGAACCCTAACTAGCATGGTTCATTACACATGTAATAAACAAATTTAAACGAAATGCACCAACTACTTCCAAATGAAAGTTTGAAATTTTATTTAAAATTAGGAATAATTTATGCTGACAGTTCGTTTTCCGCTTCCTTCCAGACCGTTTGGAGAAAATTACAACTGCTAACAGTAATAACTAATAATTAACTATAAACGGGTCGAGCGCTAATTCTCAGCAGTTGCATTCACCAAACGCGCCCAATCACTACTTTTTTTGTTTTTTTTTAATACAGATCGTTTATTTTAAATGTCGTATAGCATAACATTACACTAACAAATAGCATCGAGCGAATCAAATACTTAATGCAAATTGCAAATAGCCTTTATTTGTCTAGCTGAACTGTGGCCAGGCAACTGAGTATTCGGGTTGGAGTATTTTGGGTTGCCTAATTAATGCACAGCACCATTAGCCCACAGATTGAAATTAATGTTCTTTGCTGATTTTTTTTTATTCTTTTTTTTTTCATATTTTTTGCTATAAGAAAGATTGGAAAAAAAAAACTGAGATTGTTACAACTGAGGCCTAACCATCCATGAAGAGCTAGACTGCTCATTTCATGTTACCTATTGCACGAACGTTTAAAACACTCCGTTAGTACTTTAAGTGTGAACCCTTCGAGCTTTGTAAATTTGTCATTATTTTCAGTAAATATTTGGCGTATTGGTGCCTAGTCATCTTTTTTAGGTAAACTTGCAATTTCTTGTGTTAAATAAAATCTTATATGGTGCTATATTTTTCTCTAATTTGTAACATATTTTTTAATACTCGAGTGAATACAATTCTACAGTCAATTTAAGTCAGTTAAACTCAACCCCCAAACTTTGTTTTGCTATAGCACAGATTAATTACAATTACCACTTTCTCTTAAGGTAATTATTTTAGATGTGTTCTATAATGAATTACTGTTAGATGTGTACTTTTGTGGAAATGGTGACAAGAACAAACCAAGAATCGCAAAAATAATGAACGACTAGGTGGCGTCACAAATTTTTCATATTAGGTTGATAACAAAGATATAGAAAAGGGCATGTTTGTTTATTAATTAAATTAGATAGAATCAGTTTTAATTATAATATTGCACGTAAAAACCCCATTAAATGGGTAATATACAATTCATTACTTGCCGATGTTTATATTGAAATTGTGTGTTTTACATGTAGGTAGATCTATATTTTTTAACTAGTTTTAGTTAATAGAGAACAAAAAAAAAACATACGATTATGCATAACTGACCTTATGTACTAACAAATACTTTTTCTATAAATGTCACCCATTGCGAGATTTTCAAGCTGTTAAAATTATACAATCAAACGAACTTACCTGTGATGTTCGATTGTAATTATATGAAGCATTTCGTTCAAGAGATCACTATTTACTTTGTAGTACCGCTATTTCCAACTAGTTGGCGCCACAGTGTTCACGGACTAATTTTTAGGAAACGGTGTTCCTTTTCTACCTCATCGGCTCTGTGGAATGACATTCTATTTAAAGATCCCGAGATATTTTCCAGTAGGGATCAAACAAACCCCTTTGTTTGGGGTAGAGCGAAAGTGATCTCTTGGATTTGAGCGCTTCATATAATTACAATTGAACGTCACAGGTAAGTTCTTTCATTGTATAATTATATTCGCGCTTAGTCCTCTAGACCACTATTTACTTTGTAGTTGTTTAAGGCAAACAGGAAAATATTGCTTAATTAAGTAACATGACTACTAAAGCCAGTCTTTTTTTTTTAGCTTATTTTTGCTTCTCCAAACTAAGACGTGAATTCTGTGTACTTGCTTAACTGTTTT